>NQII01006466.1:58034-119140 GCA_002778355.1 Clitarchus hookeri | reverse complement strand
TGTGCAGCTGTGTGGAGTATGTGTGCATCTGGTGTTGCACATAAATATTCATGGAGCTATGGCCCTCCTGCTTGCATGAGAGTCCTGCACATGTGGACAGTTGTTTCGATGGTGAATGTTGCAGATGGTGCAGGGGTGAGACTTAAGCTCTCCCTTTTCTAGAGCTGGTGGCATGGTTGACCAGTGGGGTGCATAGAAGCACCATTGGAGGGGTAAATCTCCCTTTGTCCCAGGGAATGCAGGGCCAAAATGGCAGAGTTTTCAAGCTCTGCTGACACCAGTAGCCGCAGTTCCACGGATGGTTACCCATGTAGCTTCATAATTTGGCCCGACTTTGGGTGCCAACTAACACATTTCGGGGTTAGTCACAGGGTCCTGGCGATTAGGTTAATATCTGGAGAGCGCCAGCTAACNGGTGCCAACTAACACATTTCGGGGTTAGTCACAGGGTCCTGGCGATTAGGTTAATATCTGGAGAGCGCCAGCTAACAAGTGAAAGGAATCCGCTCAGGTTAGCACGAGACTCTTGATATGGGTCGTTTTCGAAAAGCCGAGGCTAATGACCCTGCACCCCATTTCTTAACGAGGTCGCACATGATGATTGATGGCAGTTAAATATGCGATGTAACATACACACACACCTGGACTGGGATATTGTGGCTCCCCAGCATGCTGTTCCAATGCACTGATATAAACCCTTCAAATTTCACAAAATACACTCATGACTTAGGTGATGTAGAGAAACATGGCAGGTAGTTGCTGGTTGTAAGGGGCTCATCGTCCGTAAGATCCCCGTGATGCAGGAATAAGGTACACATACACATAGGTTTCAAGAAAATACCAGTTTTATTTGAGAAAGTCCAGATGAGATGGTGCAGAAACTTACACGGGCATGCGGTGCGAAGCCCCACACTGGCCTAAGCTGCTATGACGAAGGCCTCAACGGATGCGAACAATAGATTATGTTGAACATTATCATGGAGGGCCTGTGAGTCTGCTCCGAAAGGGGGAGTACTCGGGAGTGCATGAAGAAGTTAAATAAAAATGTTCCAGTATGATTAAAAGACTATTGCAGTGAACATGTTTAAAGTACAAAGTTTCTTCACCCCCGAGCCATGTGACACGACGTGCCCTGATGTCATCTACTCTCAGACTGAAGAAATGGTAGCGTGGCGGAGTTAATGGTANTGCCATGTGACACGACGTGCCCTGATGTCATCTACTCTCAGACTGAAGAAATGGTAGCGTGGCGGAGTTAATGGTAGTTGACTGCTGCCCACCAAAACAGAATATCTGTTCACAAAACTTTAAAAGAGTGAAATTCAACATATAGCCCTTGAAAATACATTACAATTTGCATGACATTACTTCTGGTTTACTTGACATACAAAAAGGTGATACAAATTATGTGGCAATGTTTTTTATATAATTTTCAATATTTTTATAGTGAGCATTTGCTACTACCTGGCAAATACAATACACACATCGAACACTTTTAAAAATGGAGAGAATGATTATATACTAATTAAAAAGCCTTTTAATTATTATTAAAATTATGGGTATTAGTCTTAAGAATTTTGTGATGGTTCAGTTAGAGTTCAAGTGTTCCACTGTCAGAGTCAAAACACGTATCTCTAATTAATTATGATTGGTACTTATTAAAGACATATCTTTTTATTACTGTGTTTTTCCAATAAGAGTTAAACGATGCACTAATTCGATTGTCATAAAGTTACAGGATTAATTAGTTCTCGGCGACCATGTAGTCGATATTTAGCCCAATCGGTATACTGGTACTATTTCTGGGATTTTCTCACATCCATTTCCCGTATTACTAATAATTACTGTAGTAATTATGAGGGGTTGATCAGGCTTTTTAACGTTGTTGAAACAGAGTTATGCCTTGTGGCAGTGAAAGTCACTGCACTGAATCTGTTAGCATACCTTGGCTTGTGGCATTATGTTAGGCAGCTCCCATAGGGTAGGGNGTGAAAGTCACTGCACTGAATCTGTTAGCATACCTTGGCTTGTGGCATTATGTTAGGCAGCTCCCATAGGGTAGGGGACTTTGTATAGATAGTTCCTACCTGCTTCGCTAGGTGGTGTGCGCTGGTCGAGCATGGGTCGGCATCGATCTAGGTAAAATTTTAATAGAGAATACACACTTTTAGGAAAACGCCAGACATACAATTTACACCGAAAAATTCAGGTTTTGCACAATTTGTTCCATATAATAAACCGATTTTTAGCCTTAATTTCAAATCGTAACAGAATATTATCGAACTGTAATCTTTCAAGAGATGTACACAAACAAATTCAATTCTATAAATTTTTTACAGTTCCTGAAGACACTAGAAAAGCCAACCTTACAGGTATTTACCACCGCAGTTCTTTCTTTGATTAGTTGTTTTAATGATAGTTGAAATATTTTGATGCACACGTGACACAGCAAATTCGCTGTCGTGCGCAATAAGTTTAACTCAATGGCTAATATTTGCTACAATAAGTTCGTGACCCTGTAGCTGTGCTGTAGGGCATTTCGTGTGGGTCTTTTCCAGTACTAGTGGTTTTTGTAATCTAGCGCTATCTTTACGGTTTTAAAAAATCCGTACTTGTTAGTTGGAACATATATGATAGGTAGCACTACTATCGTTGTTGTTGTGTAGAGATCTCACAATAAGATACGCTGTATTCAAAGCGGTAGCCATTATTCTAGTCCTTCAATTTATTAATAACCAGATATATATATATNGTGAAAGTCACTGCACTGAATCTGTTAGCATACCTTGGCTTGTGGCATTATGTTAGGCAGCTCCCATAGGGTAGGGTACTTTGTATAGATAGTTCCTACCTGCTTCGCTAGGTGGTGTGCGCTGGTCGAGCATGGGTCGGCATCGATCTAGGTAAAATTTTAATAGAGAATACACACTTTTAGGAAAACGCCAGACATACAATTTACACCGAAAAATTCAGGTTTTGCACAATTTGTTCCATTTAATAAACCGATTTTTAGCCTTAATTTCAAATCGTAACAGAATATTATCGAACTGTAATCTTTTGATAGTGGTCATAGCATCCTTTCAAGAGATGTACACAAACTAATTCAATTCTATAAATTTTTTACAGTTCCTGAAGACACTAGAAAAGCCAGGTATTTACCACCGCAGTTCTTTCTTTGATTCCTTGTTTTAATGATAGTTGAAATATTTTGATGCACACGTGACACAGCAATTTCGCTGTCGTGCGCAATAAGTTTAACTCAATGGCTAATATTTGCTGCAATAAGTTCGTGACCCTGTAGCTGTGCTGTAGGGCATTTCGTGTGGGTCTTTTCCAGTACTAGTGGTTTTTGTAATCTAGCGCTATCTTTACGTTTTTAAAAAATCCGTACTTGTTAGTTGGAACATACTGGATAGGTAGCACTACTATCGTTGTTGTTGTGTAGAGATCTCACAATAAGATACGCTGTATTCAAAGCGGTAGCCATTTTTCTAGTCCTTCAATTTATTAATAACCAGATATATATATATTGGTAACTGCCAATAATGTAGTTAATACTCAAGTTCAACCAATAAAAATACTTATTGGCATGTGCTGTATTAGATCGAAATGGAAATACTTGTATGCTTATTGGTATTTTTGTTTTCGGTGGTTATTTTTTTCGAAGGAGTTCGGTATGAATTAATATTGTAGTGCAGATTTAAATAAAAAATTTAAAATATGTTGATTTGAATGTGATTGACTAAAGTGAAGATTTCCAAAAAAATATTCCACTGCACCAAGCAGTAGCAATTAGATTTTCTTGGACTTGGTTTAAACTAATATGTTGGAAAATTGTCTACTACATACTTCGTACTGCTTGCTATCTAAGTTTTTTTATTGTATTTCTCCCTTGCATCGNTTATACCATTATACCATGCATCGTGGTCAGCAGGGGGAATCACGAACATACAAGGTGCCTAAAATAGCACATTGCGATAAATTATGAAGCAGTGCTTCATTGGGGTGAATCGTGTTGCCACATACCTAAACTGTTAGTAATAGTAATTAAATATTTCGTGTGGTGTTCCTTTGCCCACACAGCACACTTGGTACCTATGACATTTCATCATTGTTTACATATGTTGTGTTCGTCACAGTAAATACCAAATACATGCATGTCGCATAAACATTACATATGTCGCTCACAGGTAGAATTTTTAAAATGTAGCATGCAAGTTGCTTAGTAACCTAAACAGGAAAAAATATTTCCTCGTGCTCATAAAACATTGCAATCACATTATAACGATACATTGTCTTCACCGGTCTGCCCTTTTGTATAGTCAACCCAATGGAAGCAAGTGTTTGCTGCCATTACACATTAAGAAAACCACAAAAATTATTCTACAATACATTGAAAAACGTGTTTTATATATTTTATATTTTCCACTATACTAATCTTATTTGTTTACCGACACGTTTCATACGTTGCCATGCTACGTCTTCATTAACATGCAGACAGAGTTGCATGGAAATTGCCACAATGTTTCGCCAGAGGCTCACAAAGTTACAAAGTTCTGTTGCAACTTTGCAGCAACATTGTTACAACTGGCTTGTGCTGTGTATGCGCGGTTCCGATGTAATAATTGGTGCCCTAATTAAATTGCACGTTTAACACAGAGTGGGAAATTCATTTCTCATTTCCTCCCTAAGTGAACACACACAAAGCACACACTGAAGACCCAAAAAAAAACTGGTATAGGTGTGCGTATGCAAAAAACAGAGGTATGGAACCAATCAGAGTAACACGATGTGGTCGNAGTTGCATGGAAATTGCCACAATGTTTCGCCAGAGGCTCACAAAGTTACAAAGTTCTGTTGCAACTTTGCAGCAACGTTGTTACAACTGGCTTGTGCTGTGTATGCGCGGTTCCGATGTAATAATTGGTGCCCTAATTAAATTGCACGTTTAACACAGAGTGGGAAATTCATTTCTCATTTCCTCCCTAAGTGAACACACACAAAGCACACACTGAAGACCCAAAAAAAAAACTGGTATAGGTGTGCGTATGCAAAAAACAGAGGTATGGAACCAATCAGAGTAACACGATGTGGTCGNCAAAAAAAAACTGGTATAGGTGTGCGTATGCAAAAAACAGAGGTATGGAACCAATCAGAGTAACACGATGTGGTCGGCAGCTAGATCGGTTGCTGCTGCTACATACCGTCCAATAGTTCTAAATTCACTCAAACTTGCACGTGTTATAGTCGGCGCACGAGAGATGGGACAGAGCATCCCGAGGTAGCGAAAACATTTGGATTTTCGCGTACGACCATTTCACGAGTGTACAGTGAATATCGGGAATCCGGAAAAACATCATATCTTTGACATCGCTGCGGCTGGATAAAGATCGAGAAAGAACGGGACAATTCAGACTGACGAGAATCATTAAACATGACAGACGTGCAACCCTTCCTCAAATTGGCGCAGATTGGATTTGTGGACTGCCCTGCAGGATTAATGGTGTGAATTGCCTCCTGCATACCTTCAGACATTAGTCGAGTCCATGCCACGTCGTCTTGCGGCTCTTCTGTGTGCTCGGAGGGAATGATGGAGGGGGGCTATACGATATTGGACAGATGTACCAGTTTTTTTCTTGGCTCTTCAGGGAATGGAAAAATTTGACTTGAAAGTTGCCAGTGTTTGAGCTTACTTACGGAGAATCTGTTTGCAGTATATATATATTATTTTGTACTTTTTTGTTATGTATGCCCCTCTCAGGGGTCGTAACTCACTGTTTCCTACCATTATACATCTGCACCAAACNTTATTTTGTACTTTTTTGTTATGTATGCCCCTCTCAGGGGTCGTAACTCACTGTTTCCTACCATTATACATCTGCACCAAACCCCTTAGTGAGTCTAGCCTTGGGGTCTATTCACTAACTTTCGGCAGTTAATGTTAGTAGGTTCGACACACGCTGGATCTCTTAACAACACCTTCGTTAATTTGGTATTCACTATGCACTGTTGTTAAGAAATGCTCGTCTATATTAATGTTGATGCTATTGTTTATTTGGCAACACAGCATTGTGGCCTTCTTTATATCGCTGTTGTCTACATGAACACCAGAAAATAACTATATTGTGGGATTGAATGCATAGCAAACTGGAAATATAATCATATTCATACTCTTCTCAAAACAAATAGTGTTCTAAAATGTTTTGTATCGTCTTGAGCAAAGAAAAAATTCGCGCACGCCTTAAATGTATTGCAAGTTCACAAGTACAGCACATCCCACAAAAATTTGCAGGCAATGGATTATAACGATTTCTCAGATGATAAAATGTAACACATTATATTACCAATCGTCATTTTAAAGGAACGACGCAAAAGTGTGCGCTGAAACAAGTTTACAATACAACCGACAAAATACGACGAATTTTTTTCCTGAGGAGTCCCCAAATCCCACTACAGCAGCGTGAGCTCCTTCACAATTCTATGAGCCCTCCGGCATGCATGTTAGTAGCTAAAACGGTTGCAGAATGGGATGTGTCTCAGGGCAAGTCCTTTACACCATAACTCGGGCATATTGTGTTTAAAAGGATTCACGCACCGTAGCTATAGTAGGGCTGACTGGTGTCATGGTCGTAATTGTAGCTATGGACACACCCCGAAAGGGGAAGGGTCTAGATGGAAGGGCACAGAAAACTAGCACAAAGTGGAGAGGGCACTGGGGAAATCTGTGCGACAGTCACAGAGGATAAATGTATGTTAATTTGACTGGAGTAAGGCTGGAGAAAGTAGGGTAAGTTGTTCGTTAGCGAAGATATATTTTGTGGGTTTGGTGCAGGGTAATATGAAATTAGTGTGCAGCTGGTGTGTAACCAGGGTTGCGCTATGTGGCCCTGGTGGTGGGGGACAGAACTGAACCACTCACCCGACAGATGCCAGTAATCTCTCCGCAACACAAAATAAAGTGTTAGTGTGATACAGGCAATTATAAGAAGGTAGTAATTACAACTTGTTTGCGACAGCACATGCAACTTAATGTATAAAAGTGTGTGTTTAAGTGTGCATGATAGTGTAGGTGTGCCTCCACACAACCCTCACCAGCTGCTGCAGAGAGCTTCACGACATCTGACGCCTTGGAATCGGCAGAGTCGAAGGACCATACAGCTCTCGGATGATAGGCATTTCGACGCAAGTGTGTGTAGAACAGTGCATTTGCAATGTAAATATCAGAACAACCACCAAGCCATAGGCTCTGCGGTCCATGCTTTGCCTCGTTCTGCGATCACATACTTCTTCGAAAATTTTGGTACATGAATGTAGTATGTGTATTAATAAGGTGCAGTAATACGGGTTTCCCGATTTTTATTACAAACACGCGCATGGCTGAGGGCCTGCATTCAACATTTTAGCAGTTTAAGGTGGTCTGAGAGACATTAAGCTCTTTGCCAGCTTGTATTTCTGATTCTCGTCGGTNAGGGTTGCGCTATGTGGCCCTGGTGGTGGGGGACAGAACTGAACCACTCACCCGACAGATGCCAGTCATCTCTCCGCAACACAAAATAAAGTGTTAGTGTGAGAGGGCCTGCATTCAACATTTTAGCAGTTTAAGGTGGTCTGAGAGACATTAAGCTCTTTGCCAGCTTGTATTTCTGATTCTCGTCGGGGTCATAATCACCGAGACTAGATATTTTCGGGTTGGTATTAGTGGCACAGTCATTGTAGAATTTTTCCGCCATTTCGATTGAGTGCTTGGTTAAATTTTCAATTTTTAGTTCGTTATGCCGTTATATAATGAACCAGTATCTGGGTGCATCTACAGAAATTCATAGGCATTTATTTCGTAGGATCTGCAGTTTATTAATATGTGATTTAGCTACATGTGCCCATGTGGGCACAGCATATGTAATGACAGGCCATCTAAGCATTGTAAATAGAAATGCTACTGTATTTCGCATTATAGGACTTTTCTATTAAGTATGGGATAGAGGGTTGAAAGCCTGGCATTTGCACTTATGCATTTGGCATATATATGTGCTTACCCGGTGAGTTTTCGGTCCTTGTGCAAATCTAGATATTTTACAACATCTTTGTGGAGTATAGATTCACCAAAATGTTGTAATTTGTGGGCGATTGGCAGCTTGAGGTAGTGCCCTGCATGTTGAAACGATCGCCTTGCTTTTCTCTACATTAATTTTAATCTGTTGTTTTGTGTAATACTCTTGAAAAGCTGCCAGAGCAGTTTGTAGTCATTGTGTTCCTAAGACGAAGCTATGCGAGTGACTGAATATAACAGTGTCGTCGTAGCAACCGAATTGCATCAGTCTGTGGTCAGGCTTTAGTAAGTCATGTATATAAATATTAAATATTACAGTGCCAAGAATACTGCCTTGAGGCACCCCAGCAAAAATAAATAGTTTTGCTGTCTGATTTCGCCCCTTCGCATTGAAAAGTAAATGTTCTGCGGTTTAAATAGCTGGCTAATAAATTAATGTAGCAATCAGAGAATTTTAATTTATAATATTCATTAAGTAAACCGGCATGTAATACGCGGTCAAAACCCTTTTCAATGTCTAGAAAGACTGCAACCACATAGTACTTCTAGTTGAAGGCATCAGCTATATATTGTGTTCTGCGAACAAAGTGATGTGTTGTTGAGTGATTTTATTGGCAGCCGAACTGCTCTTCTGGGAGTAAATTATGACTGTTGAGGTGGGCGTTAATACTACTTAGAATTATAAATTCTGCCACCTTGGAAAGAACATTTAATAGGCTAATTGCCCTGTAATTTGGGGGAGTTTCTTATCTTTACCTGGCTTGTGGAATACAATTACATTTGCGGCTTTCCATTTGCTTGGAAAGTATTCCAGCTTGAGAATAGCNGTTGAGTGATTTTATTGGCAGCCGAACTGCTCTTCTGGGAGTAAATTATGACTGTTGAGGTGGGCGTTAATACTACATAGAATTATAAATTCTGCCACCTTGGAAAGAACATTTAATAGGCTAATTGCCCTGTAATTTGGGGGAGTTTCTTATANTTGAGGTGGGCGTTAATACTACATAGAATTATAAATTCTGCCACCTTGGAAAGAACATTTAATAGGCTAATTGCCCTGTAATTTGGGGGAGTTTCTTATATTTACCTGGCTTGTGGAATACAATTACATTTGCGGCTTTCCATTTGCTTGGAAAGTATTCCAGCTTGAGAATAGCATTGATATATGTAGATATATACTCAAGGACCAGTTCAGGGATTTTCTTTAAAACAGTAGCTTGAATGCCGCCTGCCCCTGGTGCTTTCCTGGGATGCATGCGGCAGATAGCAATCTTTAATTTGTGCGACTGAGTAAATTCGGGTTCATCTTCAGCTGGGTTCCATGGTTTTATATATAATTTGCAGTAAATTTGTGTCGTAAAATTCTTATCACTTTGGTTCTGATTTGGCTGGAATATATTTTCCAGCACATTTTCCTGTATTAATTTTAAGGTCAGGAATTTATTTGTCTTATTTAGCAAAAGATTTGTTGGTCCCATAAATTGTTTTCGTGTTGTAAAAGTTAAGCTACTGTAGCATACCATATAGTGGCCTGCCAGACTGTTACTTCCTCTGAAATGACAGCCTGTATTTCGTTAATTCGCGCCTTGGTTTGACGATCTCAGTGTCTGAAATAATAGTGCCCTGTGCGTTTTTTCTGTGTTATTAAATCCCGTACATACTGAGGAAATTTTTTCAAGTTTATGTGTTTGTATATTTCAGGAACACCCTCGGCCACGCCCTGCTGTATTGTGTGTAAGGACGTTTATAGCTTCGTCCACATCCTGATTTGTTTGCAAATAATCGTTATTAATTTGCGGCAAATTTTTTTGTCATATAATCCACGAAGCCCCTCCAATAGGCTTTAGAATAATCTATATTTTTTCTCGGGACAATAGCTTCTGTGAATATATTATAGAAATCATTGTGGACTGGGAGATGTTCGGATGAGAGATGATGTTCAACTCCCAGGTCAAACCCAGTTGTGAACTGGTTAGCTAATACAATATCAAGAATATGAAGATGTTGATTTAAATTAGGTGACTTAAAAGTAGGCTTGATTGGGCCCATAACTTGTTAATTTCTAGTCGCTTGGTGCTTTTGCAGGAGCATTCCACTGGCTGTTCTATTTCTAGAATTCCNGCCATAACTTGTTAATTTCTAGTCGCTTGGTGCTTTTGCAGGAGCATTCCACTGGCTGTTCTATTTCTAGAATTCCAATTTGGATGTTTAGCAGGTATGTCGCCTAGTACAAGGAAGTTTTGGTCTGTATTATTACAAAACAAGTCTAGGTCAGCCTGTGTTAGCGAGTGCCCAGGCAGGGCATAAATTGCCTGTAGCTTAGTGCACTGCAGGCCTAATTTTAGTTCAATGCCTACAGCTGACAATTCAGTGTGCCTTTACCTTATGATAAATGAGAATAAAAGGCTTACATAAACCTGAAAAAGCATTTAGGATACCCACTGGCATCCGTTACCACTCTGCACAGGTGGGTATCGACAATCACAGTTGAAACAGTTATATTCGAAACTGGCATCATTGTGGTGGAGAGTGCAGAACTTAAGTTTGATTCACAGGCGAAAGTGACTGTTTTTAAGATGCTAATAATATAAGCTCATAGTTTTNGAGTGCAGAACTTAAGTTTGATTCACAGGCGAAAGTGACTGTTTTTAAGATGCTAATAATATAAGCTCATAGTTTTATCAAGCTGGAAGAAGACTGTTTAAGTTGGTTTACATAGCAATCACAAAGAGTCCTCTGTTGACTCTGATTGCAAGACTTCTTAACACCAGGTACATTGTGGTTCCTTGTGTAAATGATATGTGTACCAGCAATAGAGGATTGTGGAATTCGTTCTGTAGTGATGTTCAAAACTACCCTACCCTTCCCCCCTTTGGCTCAAAAAGGCTGATGCATACATACACTTGTTTACTGATGCCCCACATTTCCTCAAGCCTTTAAGGAATTGGTTTGCTGTATACTGGTTTTATAATTCAAGGTAGCACAGTGACGAGCAAATAAATATTTTAAAAGTTAATTGGATTGAACAATGATGAGTACAAAACCTGCCATAAACTGGCTTTATTTCGGGTCAATTGTGAAAGAACTCAATTACAGTACATTCGTCCTGCAGCCCATCTCTTAAAGCGCACAACTGTATGTGCAATAAAACGTCACAAGAGTGAAAATATGAAAATGCAAGAAGCTGACAGTGTTGCGAAATTTATTGATTTGATTATCCATTGGGTCGACATTATGAAGAGCTTCACGCAAATTTAATCCTATAAAACAGAAATGTGCATTTAGCAAAATTGAAGATGACCAGAACAGAGTATTGGGTGAAGCAATTTATGTTTTTGGCTCAATGAAGTTTAGAGATAAGAGCAGCGTGTAGATTTTCCAGAAAGGACTTGTAATGTATGTGAATGCTATTAAAGGTTTATTTTTGAACTGAAGGCAAAGTACAATGTTAGTTATGTTCTGACACAAAGGCTAAATTAATATNTTATTAAAGGTTTATTTTTGAACTGAAGGCAAAGTACAATGTTAGTTATGTTCTGACACAAAGGCTAAATTAATATGCGCTTGATAATTTTTTTTCACAGATTAAAAGCAGAGGTGGAATGTACGATCTGCCAACACCATTAAGTGCTTTGCAAAGGTTGAAAGCAATTATGCTAAGAAAGAATCCTGGCATACTGCAAGCGAAGAACAAAAGTGGAATAGATTGTTATGTTGGTGAAGACAAATATATAATTGCCAGTGTTTTCCAGAAAATATATGCATGTGCTGTATGTCACGATGAACTTGCTGTTTAGAANACAAATATATAATTGCCAGTGTTTTCCAGAAAATATATGCATGTGCTGTATGTCACGATGAACTTGCTGTTTAGAAAGACCAACCAGAGGGATTGGAGTCTTTTACAGATACGAATCATCAAACTGCAAACAATACCTGTGTTTTTTGTGAAACATGTAGTAAATCTGTCTATGTTGTTAGTTTCAGTGGAGACAAGACTTGCAGTAAAAATAAAACTGAACAAGATGGCATGTGCTGCATGGCAAGAAGGAAGCTAACAAGCATAGTGATATACCACATCTTGGAAACCATAATGAAAAAATGGCCCACGAACACTTTTACAATACACTGGGTCTAGAAATTGCTTTTTGGAGGCCTCATTAAGCCCACTGAAGAATGGCTGCAAAAAGTTGCAGAAATGGATAAGGATTTTGTTTCTTTCCATGGCCTTACTCATTTCAGGAATTGAATAAATTGTACAAGAGACTTTATAGAACAGTTGTCACTGAAATACTCTCAAGTTGACAAATCGTGTGTGACGACATGTGTCAGAATTATAACTTTCGTAAGACTATATCATCTAAATCAGCAACTTCTCAAGAAACATGTAGGTAGTAGCAACAAAGCTTCAAAGAAAATGAAGTAAATTGTGACATAAATGTTTATAATTTTTTGTTTGTCAGGCATACCATTGAAAAATCATNTTCAAAGAAAATGAAGTAAATTGTGACATAAATGTTTATAATTTTTTGTTTGTCAGGCATACCATTGAAAAATCATTCAAGTAATGTATTTTTCCTAGCATACCCTATTTCTAAGTATTTATTGCACGTCCGAGGTAGGGACAGGAGATAATTGTATCTCAGGTCTACTCCCCATTCTACTAAATGGAAGGAAGTCATGCAAAGGAGGCGTACATCGTGGCAGAGAGGGATTGGGCAGCCATGGCCACCATTTACGGCCATGACTGCCTCCTGAGTGTACCTATTACTGTGGTTATATATAAGAAGGAGGAGGGGAAAAACTTGCATAGGCACTGTAAAAACCCCTCCCGACAGGAAAGAAATGCAAAACTTGTTAACCAGGTAACCCTTTTCCTCCCCATCCTTCAAAATAGTCCGTGGGTCGTAGATGAGCACTAAAAAGTGCTCAACAGGACTTATGGGACCTACCAGTAGTGGTGGTGATCCACTGGCACAAGGTGAAGGCAGACGTCAGTGATGCTTCCAAGGTCCGATGCATTGCAGTTGCATTTAAAGTGCATCCGCAATCAGCAGGCCACATAATCCAGCATTGAGTTTCGCTAAACTTCACATGTTTCGGCACCTTCCCGACGTCCACGACGATGGCGCTTGCGCACAGTCAGTTGGTTAACGGACAGGTATTTGAATATTCCCATCCACCCTATATCCTGGGGATCCCCTATCCGCCACCTGGGGATGCAACAAGTGTTGAAATAGTCGCCATACATGAGCTGCCATAGTCCTGCCGTACTTGCATAAGCCCCTCGACTATACTGGTCTCAAGGGACGGTTAGATCCCGTCGAGAGAGCAGCCATGAGCACGATGTTCATCCCACTACAGCTTGACTCATTTTAAGTAATGGGTTTTTTCTTCTGTTACTAATATTTTAAAGATATATAATTTTTTTTCTTATGTACATGTATTTTTTTTTAAATAAAAGTTTATTTAGCTTACTTCGAATTTATTTTAATTTTGCACTCGCATGTCCTTAAATAGAATGTTGGATTGGAGATATCTCTGAGCAGGTGTGTACCTGTGAAAATGCCAACATTGATTGCTCTTCCCACATTTGAATATGTCATGGTTGCGAGGTTGCCCGACATGATGCAGGTTTGTATGTGAGAAAATGCAGTAGAAGCATGTACTCGTGCATGTTTGTGGACTCCAGTTACCCCTGAAGCAGTGCAGGTGCAGACCTGTGAAAATGCTAATACGGCTTGTTGCAGATTTGTGTATCGGCAGACTTCACAGTTATCCAGCATCATGCAGGCGTGGACCTGAGAAAATGACCTGGAATAATATACTAATGTACATATGTGGACTCCAGTCCTCCGATGCAACACAGGTACAGCCCAGTTAAAATGCTGACACTGTCCTTCCCATGCAAGCAGATGAGCAGACTTCACAGTTACCCGAAACTGTGCAGGTGCGGATTTGAGGAAACGACTTGGAAACANCAGGTGCGGATTTGAGGAAACGACTTGGAAACATGTACTCATGCATATGTGTGGACTGCAGTTCCTCCCGATTGAAGCACGTGCTTTCTTTATAATGGAAGATGTTGTATGTGTTCATTCACCAAGCCGTGATCATGTCTGCTATATACTTTTTACTATACGAAATTCAAAAAGCTTCCAAATTACTACACAGTATGTATGTGTATGTTTCTGTCAGAGGTTTGTGCAATTTGCATGCTGAATTGTCCCTGGGCTGGTGCCTTACCAATCTCACTGTTTCGCACACCGTCGTTGTTGGAAATTTTACAATGTTGTGTCCAAAATAGTTCGTTTTTATTATGCTGGTGACACTTGCACACATGGCTGCTGTTGATAAGGGCCGACAGTGCCTTGGACTACTTGCGGTCTAGTACAGTCGATGCACAATGGTGTCTCCTTGCTGGCGGAAGTGCAGCTCCACACACATCCGACACATTCACGGTTGGCCCAGCGGATGTTGTCTCGAGATATCTCGCATTTTTCGGTTCGCAGTTTGGGCACTGTGTGTCGCAGAACGGGTTGGACGCAAGAAAGGGCCACACACACTTTAGGTATGATGTTTTTACTGTACATTTAAGGTGTACCAGTTCATGTTGAATTTACCCTTGTACCACATGGTTCGGCATGCGGGCTGCCCTTGTGACAGATGTTTACATCGCGGCTGTTGACCCACATCCCTTCGCACCCACTCGGAGGGTGGGGGGATACCAGTTTCGCCAGCAGGGTGGTTGTGACCATGCTCGTACGCGCCCGACTTGGTGGCCTGTCCGTCGCCTACCCACTCAAGAACATCCAAGGGGAGATGGTTGTCACCTGGCTGTCTGGCTCGTCCCGTGCTCCACAATGGCAGCGTTTGGGCTGGTTCTTTGTAAAATACTTGCTGATTTCCCAAAGATGGTGAAAGTGTCCAGAACTTAATTTGGAAAGTTTAGTGGTCCGCAATTTAATTAAAACATTTGAAGACTTTCTGGCACATGTACTTTAGCATAGTACATTACACGAAGACACCATACAAAGTTTACCCTTAGATGTCATGGGATGTAATCAAGGAAAAACAAAGTTACATTCAATGACGAAAATAATCTCACATGTCGTGTGAAGTAAACAAATGAAGACGAAGTTACTCTTTGTCGTCTTGTTATGTAAACCAATAAAACCAAAGTTACTCTTGTATGGTGTAAGACGTAAACATACTCGTATATTAAAATTTTTACGCTACACAGTTACTAAGAAATATTTTGGGGGGTTAAACACACACGTAAATTGCCCTTGTTCAACACAGTTGACATACTTATATGTAGAATTTAGTACCGTTCTTGTTGGGAAAGCCATTTGACACGAGGGAGTTCCAGGGATGAGATGGTGTTCACCACCTTACCATGAACTTATATTAAAGGGCCATGTTTTAATATTGTCAGGTACTATAACTCAGAGAATAAGTTGAATGAAGGTCGTTCGGTCGATGGCCGGTGGGTCCCTGAAATCCTCCGGAGTCTAATGAAGCTGGTAGATGTAGATGAAGCCGGTAATCCAGAATGCATGCCTAACCCTAAATTGTTAGATTGGTGATATTGTCAGCCATCTCATATATTTTCACTGTTACTTTGGGTGTACTACAGGTGGGTGCAGCACCCAAAGAAACCAAGGGGTTGTATGATGTAGGATACACAAGCATGTGCTTAAGTTGTTTACTCTTTTTTTTAATACACATGTGGTCTTACAGTAATACATAAAACTTAAGCTGACACGGCACTTGGTCTGGCGATGACCATTATGGTATTACGTGGCCTAAACGATGGACAAGGAGAAGTATTATGTGTGACACATTATGTGATGGATCACGTCACAGGGGACAACTGATCTACCCCTCTTCATTAATAAAGAAAAAGGTTCAGGTAGATTACATTAACAATTGTATTGAAGTGATTACAGCCTAGGATGAATGTGCCGAAGAGGTCTGTGCTGAGCGAAACTCTCGTGCCTTCAGTCGGTCCGAGTGCTGATATTTGACCGAATCAATGGTGGCTGCAGCCACAACGGGTTGCCGAAGCCTATGCCATAAATATATGAAAACGACACTGAAGCCTCTTTTGACTAAACAAATCAGCACAGAATTATTCTACACTACAGCAAGACTTGTTGGTGTCACACCCGACCCTAATAAAGTGTTAATTAAGTTGGGTTTTGTGACATCGCCGAGTATGTTACTGCATACGAGAATTTCATTAATAAAAATAAAACTGGCTTAGGCAATCTGCTGTGAAGGAGAAAAACATAGTAGCACTTAGCATTTAATTAAAAAAAATTACATTAGGCTATCCCAGCCTTTTAAAATCTCGCCTGTGGGCGAGTCCAAGTGTTCCAACTTCGAGGGTTGGACTAGACCACCCTCTAAAAAGAGACGTGGTTAGCAACACTCAACATGTTAAATAAAGAAGAAACATTTCTAATATTATTTGTTATGGGGTTTGATGCATCTTATTTTGCACTGGATTTTATTTAACACTATTTCCATTTGGTTGCTCTACCATAGCACTTGTTCTTAGGACAGTCGTTTGGGAATAAGCTGGTCATTGTGGCACGAGCTGCCCTGACAGATGGTGTGACTGACGGCTATAGAATTCGGGGGGACACTGTTTTGAAACACTTGTTATTCGATGCTAAACGTTACCTATTGAGGTTAATAAAGAAAGAAGGTCATTTGAGTCACATAGTCCATGACGGTGGGGCGGGTATGTTCCTCTCTCGCTGTCACTTTCTATCGCGCTCGCGGTCAAGTGTTCGCCTCAACACGATGTCGGCCAGTTGGTGTACTTGACTACGGATATATAAACGGTCACCACAGCACTCATGAACATGTATTTCATATCAACCATTTACACAACAAAAATAGGATTCTGTACGCATTACTCGCGATCCTTCCACCTCTACACAATACTCTTATTAATGAAATAAGGGAATAAATTACAGTATAAATACATTTATGGCATACTTGACAACAGGATGAAAAACTTTTGGTCCTAAAAATTGCAAACTGTATTAGGCAAACTTCCGAAGCATTCATAAAAAATCTGGATATTATACCGCCCTTCTAAACAGATAATGGCGTTGTCTATGTACCCCAGGATGAGGCAGAAGTCTTTGATACTCATCTGGAGCAAGTCTTTCAAAAATACAATTCTAAATCTGACAGCCCACGCAAACTGAGCCAGAAAATACACACATCGACGAGATTAAACGTATTACATTGCGCATGAAACACAGAGAAGCTTCTAAGTTCGATGGTATTCAGGCCATAATACTCAAGTACGTCCCTGAATCAACACTCACGACTATTGCTTAATGCATAAAAGCCAGTTTTAAACTGGAAAACTTCCCAAACTCCTGGAGAGCAGCCAATGTGAATATTTTCAGAAAACATGGGAAAGACAAAACACTGCCGTAAAAATCACCGCTCCATTAGCCTCCTGAATGTACTCTCTAAAATAAACAACAAAGTTTTACTCAACATACTGGGAAAACACATCACAAATGCGAATTATGCCAAACGATAAGTTATGTTTTTGGCAGAAGCACTCCACAACATATCGGTTAGTTCGCCTAACTAAATATATAACCAAACATATCATTGGCAGCAATACACTACCGTGGTATGCCTGGATGTTGAAAAAGCCTTTGACAGAGTTTTTTCATGCAGGACTTTTTCACAAATAATTCACAATAATTTCCCAGATTACTATGTGAAATTATTGAATTTCTACCTTGACAGGCGCACTTTTTCTATCAACACAGAGCACCCAACCTCTGCAATTAAGGTTCTTATGGCTGGTTTTCCTTAAGGGAGCATTTTAGGACTTGTGTTGTTTAACATTTAAATACCTGACATACTGTGCCCACTACCTGACATGCCCAGTTGGGCATAAATCCAAAACGACAAAAGCTTTATAGATCAACAAACCCCTGCCTGGCAGTGCAGAACGCACAGCATCATTTAGACACACTTAAAATGTACTTCTTCAAGAGGTGCATTAAAAAAAATTTCGGCAAATGTGAGGCCGTTATATTTACACGAAAGCCAACCTACCACCAACTCACTCTCTTCCAAGAGAAAGTACCTTACAAAGTAGAGGTCAAATATCTCGATATAATATTGGGTAGAGGGTTAAAATGGCGAAGGCATATTGCCGACAAATGCCATAATGCACGAACTCGACTCTCAGCTCTATGCCCATTATTTTATCAGAATGGCGGCCTACTAACCAAAAGTGAGATCAATACATTTATACTACATAGGTCTTCATATTTTGCTTCAAGTTCAGCCATTTTACAATGCAATTTTCCCATGCAAAAACAGGTTATGATACGAAAGCCTCTAGTAGCACTAGGATGCTAGGTACTTGCAGTGCCAGGGATTCTCCAGAATGACTTATTTACCTCTAATTCCAATTTTTCGGCGCTTGTTCAGGCATGCTGCAGAGGGTATCCGAATGATATTTAAGTATCTCTTAACACCTCTTTTTAATTGTTAGTTAAGTCCTATGCCATTTCTTTTTCTTTCGGTTAACACCTTACGTGGAGGGTTCAGGTACCTTCGAAGGGAACGATGGAGAAGAGAAGTAGGTTATACATTCTTGATGACTCTGGAATAAAAAAATCCCAATCCTGTCATTCTGGTTTTGAAAATAATGGAAACACCTTTGTAGTGGAACACACCATCTTTGTGTGATTGTAACATTTATCATTAGTGCGCTTCGACTGTAGTTATGGTATTGCAATAATTAACGTAAGTTTGCCGTAAGCATTGTCCAATATGATGGCGGCATACATAACTCGTGTCAAAACATCATCAACGAGCCATAGTGGACGAAAACCAAACCACAGTGATCGGAATCACCGAACAATAAAAAGAGTTGTCGTCGTAGAGCTAATGCGAAACGTGATCACTTAATTTAATGAGCTTCTTGAACAATCTTTTTCTGCAATCACAGTCCAACGCGAGGTGCACACATGATTTTCGTGCAGATGTTTCTATTATTTTGATAACCACCTGTACGTGATTTTGTTTGTCTGTAGACGTCGGCGCAAAAGAAAGCTATTGTATCATTTGCCTAGATCACTAACAGAATAAACATCGAGCCATGCATGAACCTGAAATATCCCGTTAAAATACTGTCCTAAATAAATTTAAAGGATGGGTGAGCAGGGAAATACCGTATCTTAAGAAGAACAACGCATCGATTCAGCAACAGGGATATGTGTTAAGTCCAGTTAGTCTTCATGAACCGGACAGTTGATATTATGAAATTGTTAGAAACTTAAATATCTAATTATCACACTAGTTTTTTCTCTGTAACGTGAATAATAAAAATATATATTTTTTTGACCACTCGTTCAAACACTATTTTCTTTTACGAGCTTCCAGAGCCAGCTATTCCATTTGTACTTCGATCCTTTCTTACCATGCAATACATTTTTTTTACAGGCAAGAACGTTTTCAAAGATTACTTTCAAAAATGCTATATGAAAACATTATTTTTTGAATGATAACTTTTACAGATGCCAAATAAAAGCTGATAGCTATGAGTAGTAGGGAAATGCCGAGGCCAGCGCAGGGAAAAAGTCCCTTAAATCGGAAGGTATCCCCCTGGGGCAGTAAATGACTTTTTGAAATTGATTTCGTCACTAAATGAAAAATGATTTCGTCACTAAATGAAAAATGATTTCGTCACTAAATGAAAATTGATTTCGTCACTAAATGATTTTGATGGAAATGCCGATCCGAGCTGCGCAAAAAAGTTGCGTCACAAATTGTGTTAGGTTTTTTATGTCTGAGCACAAAAAAAATTGCGTCTTTATCTAAATACAATATTTGATGCAATTTTTTATGTTTATAAGCGCATAAAAAAATAAAATGNCAAATTGTGTTAGGTTTTTTATGTCTGAGCACAAAAAAAATTGCGTCTTTATCTAAATACAATATTTGATGCAATTTTTTTATGTTTATAAGCGCATAAAAAAATTAAATTTATAATAAATGAATATGAATTCAAATGAAAATAAATTGATACCTAAATATACGAAGACGACTATTGCAATGAAAAAGGCTAATGCAACTGGTAATGTTTGGAACGAATATAAATTTAAGCGTGATATTTTTGTGAAAAGTAAGAAGGAGAAACCGAAACAACCATTTGTCAAGTGTGAAACTTGTATCCACTACTACAAACCATCTCTAATAAAAAGTAATCTGAGAAGTAGATTACACAAAGGAAAAGATAAGCAAGTTAATTGTGAGGCTTGTAGACATAACTACAAACAATCTCTCATAAAAAATNAAATTTAAGCGTGATGTTTTTGTGAAAAGTAAGAAGGAGAAACCGAAACAACCATTTGTCAAGTGTGAAACTTGTATCCACTACTACAAACCATCTCTAATAAAAAGTAATCTGAGAAGTAGATTACACAAAGGAAACGATAAGCAAGTTAATTCTGAGGCTTGTAGACATAACTACAAACAATCTCTCATAAAAAGTCACTTGAGGAGCAAAGTACACAAATACACACTCAGATTCAGTGTTGAAGAAATTGAAGAAGCATTTAAAAGTAGGATCAAGACTTATGCTGTAAATAATGTGAATGCTTACAAAGACCCAAATCATTTCCTAAACGATATAAAAGTTACTGTCATCAGCATAATTAATAAACATTTAAAATCAATGGACCTCAAAGTGAACATGAAGTTTTTCGCTGAGTACAAAAGAGGAACTGGTGACAATATCGAATATGTAGAACACTCTTTTAAAACCAAGAACGAAATTATACTGAAATCAACTGATCTAGAAAAATATTATACCGACGGCATATTAAAAATCATAGCTGAGATGGGTGCATTTGAAGCAAAGGGCTCTCAGTGGGTACTCAATAGGATATTCAAGCTAGAGGTGCGAATAAATAAATATGTTCCATTTAAGGGTAGCTCTTATGTTGATCTTCCAGAAAAAATCAAAGCTAAGCTAGCAGCAATTAATGTTAAGAACAATGATCAAAAATGTTTTTTATGGTCTATTCTATCCGCATTACATCCAGCACAAAAGGATCCTCAAAGAGTGAGCAAGTATTTGGATCATGAACATGAGTTGGACGAAGCACTTAAGGGTTTGGAATTTCCTATGAAACTGGATAGCATACCAACCTTTGAGAAAATAAGCGGGTTATCAATTAATGTATATGTATATGAAGAAAAAGAAAACAAGGACAATAAGGAATATATATTCTATCCACTAAAAATAACAAAAAATAAGGTGGATAAGCATATTAACCTGCTCTACATCAAAGATGAAAAGAATGACCACTACTGCTGGATAAAAAGTCTTTCGAGACTTATTGCATCACAGGTGACAAGGCATGCTCATAAAATATACATATGTGATAGATGCTTGCAACACTTCCACTCTGAAAGCAAGCTAAATGCTCACGAAGAAGACTGCCGAGATCATGATGGAATTAGAGTCGAACTTCCACATAAAGGAAATAACATACTAAGATTCAAGAACAAAAATCATTCTTTGAGAGTCCCTTTTGTGATATATGCCGATTTTGAGTGTTTGTTAACAAAAATTGAAACTTGCCAACCAAATCCCGACGACTCCTACACGAAGCCGTACCAAAAACACGAGCCTATTAGTTTCAGTTACTATATAAAATATGAACATGAATACTATAAGGCACCAGTAACTTACGAAGGATCTGATGCATCTAGGGTATTCGTCAAGATGTTAATGGAGGAAGCAAGGGCAATAGGAAATGTCTACAAAAATGAAAAGCCAATGATTCCCTTGACCAAGAAAGAACAAATTGGTTATGATACAGCCACCCATTGTCATATATGTGAAAAGACTTTGGATGGAGACTCTGTGAGAGACCATGACCACCTTACAGGTAAATTTAGAGGAGCCGCACACAAAGATTGTAACTTATCCTATAGAAATCCATGTTTTGTTCCTGTGTTTATACACAATCTATCTGGATATGACACACATTTATTTGTAAAGGAGCTGGGCATCGATGAAAATACAATTGACCTAATTCCCAACAATGAGGAAAAATATATTTCTTTCACTAAACATGTCTGTGAGGGCGTAAATATAAGATTTATTGATTCGTTAAAATTTATGGCCAGCAGCATCGATAAGCTTGCTAGCAATCTTTCCAGAAGTCAATTTCGGGAAATGAGTAAGCATTTTTCCAATGAACTTCTAGACCTTGTTATAAGGAAAGGTGTTTACCCCTATGACTACATGGATAGTGCTGAAAAATTTAGTGAGACAACACTGCCTAATAAGAATGCATTTTACAACAAACTCAACAAATGTGATATTTCAGATGAGGACTACGAGTTTGCAATAAAGGTGTGGGAATCTTTCAACATCAAATCCTTAGGAGAGTATACTCAGTTGTATAACAAAACAGATGTATTGATATTGGCTGATATTATAGAAAACTTTAGAGATGTATGTCTCAAGACATATAAGCTAGATCCTGCATGGTATTTCACAGCACCAGGGCTAGCTTGGGATGCAATGCTCAAACATACTAAAACAGAACTACAACTACTAACGGATTACAACATGATTTTGATGATTGAAAAAGGTATTCGTGGTGGAATATCACAATGTTGCAAGAGGTATGCCAAAGCAAATAATAAATACATGAATGATTATGATGGCACAGTTGAAGCCTCTTATCTGGCATACCTGGATGCCAATAACTTATATGGATGGGCTATGAGTCAGTATTTACCTTACGGCGGTTTTAAGTGGAGAAATACAAAAATAGATGTGACAAAAATTCGAGATGATGCCACAAAAGGCTATATATTGGAAGTTGATTTGGAGTATCCACATGAACTACACGACCTCCACAAAGATCTACCACTGGCTCCAGAGAATATAATACCCGAAGGTTTGAAAATGCCTAAATTATTAACTACCTTATATGACAAAGAAAAATATGTACTGCACTACATAAATCTTAAGCAATATCTGTCCCTCGGAATGAAGTTGAAGAATATCCATATAGTCCTGGTGTTTGACCAATCAGACTGGCTCAAGTCCTATATTGATCTAAACACAAATATGTGAACGAAGGCATCTAATGATTTTGAAAAAGACTTCTATAAACTAATGAACAACTCTGTATTCGGCAAAACAATGGAGAACATTTGAAACAGAGTAGATATATGGTTGTGCACAAGCAGCAAGAAAGTGGATAAATTAGTGGCTAAACCAAATTTTAAAGATAGAACAAGATTTACTGATTCTTTGGTCGCAGTTCACATGAATAAAACAAGGCTGTGTTTTAACAAGCCCATTTATGTTGGAATGAGCATACTTGTCAAAGACCTTAATGTACGATTTTCACTATAATGTGATGAAACCAAAGAATGGGGAAGATATTTAACTGTGCTATTAAGATACTGACTCATACATATATTGTATAAAAACACCAGACTTCTACAGTGACATGAAAGAAATGATCAATCATTTTGATACAAGTGATTATACAAAAACAATAGATATAACATGCCACAAATAAATAAGAAAATTATAGGCAAAATGAAAGATGAATGTAATGGAAAAATAATGAAAGAATTTATTGGTATAAGAGCCAAAATGTATGCCTTAAATGTGGAAGGTGATGTAAAGAAAAGAGCAAAGGGTGTGAAAAATACTGTAGTCAGGAATGAGATAAGTTTTGATGACTACAAAAAGTGTTTGTTTGGAAAAGAAGTGGTGTACAAAAGTATGAATCTCATAAGATCTAATAAACATGAACTGTTAACAATAGAGTTGTGAAAAAAAGCATTAAGTTCCGATGATGACAAAAGATTTATTCTTAAAGATGGTATTAATACACTACCATGGGGGCACTACAAAATTGAAAAGGAGTGAGAATATTAAATATATATACAATCACAACCTTTCATAATGTTTGTCAGACTGCATGGACTGATGTTGTATTTATTCATATTTTCTTTTTAATTATTGAATCTTTAAAATAAATGTTTTTAATGGGAAATGATCCATTAAAAACTAATAACCATACATGTTTGCGCACTAGTTGGATTCAGTGATTCTTTCACTTTTAACGTCATAAATTAGGTTTCTTTGGCTTATTAGCACCACATTGCAAATTGTTGTAGCTTCGATTGGGTTATTAAAATCAACAGTAAGTTTCAGATAATTCTATCCTTTACAATATAGGTTTTTCNAGTTGTAGCTTCGATTGGGTTATTAAAATCAACAGTAAGTTTCAGATAATTCTATCCTTTACAATATAGGTTTTTCTGTAAGAACAATCAATAATATACAATGGTATCCTAGAAACAAATGCATCGGGGTTATAATATAGTTCATTGTTACGGTAAGGAGTATCTAGCTTAGTCTTTGAATTTCTAAAATCACTGTAGGCAAAGTAGATCTTATCGAAAATTTTATCCTCGATATCCAGGTTCCAATTCTCTTTAGGGAACACTTCATTACTTCCATTTTTAANATCTTATCGAAAATTTTATCCTCGATATCCAGGTTCCAATTCTCTTTAGGGAACACTTCATTACTTCCATTTTTAATAGAAATATTTTTTACATGACTATGGTCAATAATTGAACCATGTTTGTCTTGATCAGAATTTTCTTTTCTATTTAGCTGAATGCAAACAATGACAAAGTCAGGCATATCGAATTGGATTGAATTGAACTGATCCTTTATATAAAACTGAAATGAGTTTGCACCAGTAGGTACAGGTTTTTCAAGACATTGCCAATAATTGAAACCTATGGGAATTTTGTGTTGTTTGTATAGTTTTGCTTTAATACCGTCTCCATAATTAAGTTCGTATTCAGCAATAGGCCACAGGATTTCCATTTTCTCAATAACTATTTTACCAGCATCTGGAATAATATCAGCAGCTCCATTTTGTGTTTTAGACCTTCTGTAAATAGAAACATCAACATCAGAATNTTGTGTTTTAGGCCTTCTGTAAATAGAAACATCAACATCAGAATTTCGAATGAATGTAATCTTGTACCCGCCTTTCCAGAATATTTCATTACAATCCCTCATAAACCCAAACGAATGTCTTAATGGATAGACAAGTTCATTATATCCATCTGCCTTAAATTATTTGCCTTTTTCTACCCCTGCTAGTTGCAAGTACGATGATTCTGATTCTGAGCTAAGCAATGCATGCATCATAGTCGAAGTGATGCCAGGATTGTCAATACTTTCAATTATATTGCCATGCTTAGAGATCTCTACTCTTAAGAACTGGAATGGGAAGAAATTTTCACAAAGGTCAATATTTGAAGTTTATTCATAACCCGCATTTGTATCTCTTTTAGTTAGCTTATACTGTTGGTACACATAAGCCTCATTCGGATGTGTAAATGCATCGCCAACAGGAATATCAAACTCAATGCGCTTGTTGTATTCATTTAAATTATTTTTTGTCTGGTCGTTTGGTGGAAACGACTGACGTTCATAGCTTCCAATTTTTTCTATACTCATTTATTATTTAGAAAAAAATTTAGAATTTTTTTCAAACAACTACACTTTCCTTATCAACCCAAGAATTGTGACTACTATCAAAACCCAACCATTTAACAAGCAGCTTATTTCCTTTCCTTTGTAAAACTTTCTCTACTAAGTAGTCTTGATCATACTGGGTCTTAAGCAGCTCTGGTTCATAAAATATGCCCTTGATGGACTCACTTTTCAAATATTTTATTCTGTATGTTATGGGGTGCGTGTACAATACTTCACATACCTTAAATACTTCAGTGGACCAGTTTGGTGTATACCCCTTTTCAAACAGGCCTTTACCTTTACTTATACCGACTTTATCTCCTATAGAAATCCGTGCTTTAGCCTTTTTTCTTTCTCCACCATACATGTTGATTAGAATTGACCTTTCATTCTTAGCGCTTACATTGGCAGGTTTCATCCTGATTGTGCTGTGAACAGTGTTTTTGTATTCACTTATTAATTTAGGCAATATATCCACCCATTTATAGCTTCCCTGCACAGTAAATATCGTCCACATTTTCTCCTTCAATATTCTATTAAATGTTTCTACGACACTGGCTTTCTTTCCGCTGTATGTTCAATAGTGTGTTATGTTATTATTGACCATTAATGTCTTAAATTATTTATTGTAAAGTTCTTTCCCTTCGTCTGTTTNCAATAGTGTGTTATGTTATTATTGACCATTAATGTCTTAAATTATTTATTGTAAAGTTCTTTCCCTTCGTCTGTTTGTAAATACATAGGACCTGCGGCCATTCAAAAAAATTTTAAATGCTAAAGTAACATTTTCACCTGTTTTATCTTTGACAGGTATTGTCCATGCATATTTGAAAAAACATCAACACAGTCAGCTTATACTTAAACCCCTTGTTAAGACTGTGNCACAGGTATTGTCCATGCATATTTGAAAAAACATCAACACAGTCAGCTTATACTTAAACCCCTTGTTAAGACTGTGTATACCTTTTAATGACCCAGAGTCTATCTCAATCAAGTCAGCCTGCCAGAGATCGTCGATGCCGAAAGATAGAACAGCCCTCCTGGGGAAATTTTTTCGCATTGGTTTATGAATTTCATTTGCAATATCGTCTTTTATACTCCGACCAGTGAACATTGACTTATTGGTACCACAACATCTACAAACACATTTAATTCTTGCATTATTTTTAAGTTCATATGAAACCTTATCACTTAGTGTATGCTTCCTACACTTGAGACAGTACACATTTAAGTTATCAATATTCATTTTATATATACATATAATAAATGATTACCGAAGAACAAGCTAAAATGAATATTGAGAGAAGAAAACAACTAATTGAAAAGTTTAAGGCCTTCCGGAAACTACATAAAGACGAGTATGATAAAAATAAAAGACAGGAACAACCTTTGATAGATGCGATAAAGGACTTGGGACAAAAAGTTGAGCACGTAACAAACGAGAATAAGAACCTAATAAAGGAACTTGTTCCATTTGCTGTAAAGAATTTGGACTACCCACGAACGCCTACGGAAACTTCATTTGAGAGGAATCTGTTTGGTAAAGCAGACACCGATGACGATGGCGTTGAACGCTATGACGATGCCGTTGAACGCTATGACGATGGCGTTGAGGCGTTGGAGCATTTGAAAAACGATATTGTACCGTTAACTAACTATAGAACAACATTTATTGGAGAGAAAGTGACTGAATTCTTAAATAACTGTGATGACCATGTTTTTGGACTAAGGCCTGATGGAAGCAAAAGGTATATTGGCGATAGTGAAGTAATATTCAACAATGACCGACTTACTGTAAAAGATCGAACATACATTGGAACTGATGGTTTGCTGAAACTGCTAACTCGTAAGGATGTATCAGAAAGTGACTACACTGCAACTGACTATGAAAACTATAGTCATATCCTAACAGATACAAATGCAGTTTTTCAAAAGAATGACCCCAACTCGGGAACACCAAAATCAAGCAAGGGCGATAAATGGAAAACTATCGTTAGACCAGTGTACGATATGATAAAGAAAAACCGCAACTCCCCTCGTACAGGAACAGGTATAAAGACATATACAGGCTATCCCAAAGAATATATATGGATGGATGATGTTAGGAAGCTCATTGATAGGCTTCTCGTTATTTATGGCGAAGAGAACGCTGGAAATGATAACTATTACAATGAGAAGGTCGGAATAATGGATATGCTCAACAGCAAGTTTAGTGACTTTGTTGTGAATAATCCAAAAGGTATACCATACCTGATACGAATGTTGAACACAATACCCCCTTCTTTCTGGGAGTCTGAGCATCATGGGAAGGGGTTACTCAATAATATAATAAATTCTCTACCTTTTGAGTTGCATGCACCAGGCTATAAATTCCTAGGCCCAGGTACCAGACTAAAAGAGAGACTTGAGAGAGGTGATAAACCTGTTAATCCATTAGATGAAGCTGCAATGGAGCATGATATAGCTTATCATCACCATAAAGATCTAGCTGAAAGACACGTAGCTGATAAGGAACTAGAAAAAAAGGCATTCAAAAGATTGTTAAGTCCAGATGCTGATCTCAATGAGAGATTGTGGGCTGGTGTTACTGGATATGCGATGCATATTAAATGTAAGCTGGGCTGGGGAATTAAAATAAAATTTTAAAAATATAAGGTATAATAAATTATAGTAAAAAACATCGCATTTCAATTTTCTAGCAAGGAGCTGGAGGGTTTGAATATTGATTATTTCCTGACGAAAGACCAACTGGAACACAAAAACAAGAAATTTGAAGGAAGGCAAAAGTATGACTATCACAATCTCAACTCCAGAACTGTCCCCATTAATAATCAGTGGGAGTGGTAAATGGAAAGAAGGAAGCTCTCTATTATTTTCAGATTAATTATCTCTAAAAGACGATCAAAATCCCCCACCACCCTCACCACACGTATAACAATCAAGGCTCCGCATGTTCTGAGAGAAGGGACTGCAAGTTAAATGCCCAGGAATTTACTAATCTGGAAACTATAAATGTTAACCGGAACACAAATTCTTTATTGTAAGACAGAATGTGTTTCTAAAAATCACATGCAAATAAAAATGTGTACTTTATTTATTCATTGTACATGTTTTGTACAATACTTAGGCTATAAAACAGAAAAAAAGGTGATCATATCCTGTTGGGTATACACGGGACACTATTATATAAAACACAAATACTAATAATCCCATACAAAACTGAGGTGACATATAATTGTTGCAATTTTTAGTTCTGTTGTTTCCAGTTAGGCATAAGTAATTTTAGAAATTAAAACAAAATTTTCTTCCTTGTGATGATGCATTTTCACCGTCGTTGGCAAATAAATGATTTCTCTCATAATTTGCTTAGTGTTTCCTAATAAAAAAATCCATTAGAGTGGAGTGGTGAGATTTGGGTGGCTCTTAATAGCGAAGTCTTGAGAGCCGATGAGGGTGAAGTGATGTGAGTATGGAGTTGCGCCGGAATGAGAGGGCGAAGGAAACGGCAGATCTTCCAGCAAATTCGTCGACCAGCTGCATCGTCCACCACGATTCACACATGCGAAAATCCGGGTGCAACAACGTTGAGAATAGAACCCGGTTCGCCAAGTTGGGAGACAATTATCTAACCACTAGACAACTGCGGCCCTATTACCGTTAGTGGTAATCACTAGACAAATATTAATGACACGTATTTATTTGTCAAGAAGCTAGACTCCACAGTTCCATGTGAACTCGAGCCCCATTTATTTGTTCTTTGGCTGATGCTCCAGTTTTACTGCAGACCAGGTCGCACAGTATTCGGTGCTCCTTTTCTTGGAAGGCTCAAATTATTGGCTCAAATAAGTCCAGGGCGTAGCTTAAAAACTGGAAGCCAATTCAAAAAAGCCAAATATGCGCTGTTTGAATTCTCAGCTTATCCTGAAATGGGTTCGTGTAACTACAGGGTTTCTTCTCATCACACAAATGAACGATGGATGCGAGACATATTCTGAAACACTATACATCTGCTTGTTCTGCTGCAACAACACTCAACTGGCCAAACGAACACAATTATATAAGATGTAACTTATTCCTCATAGCGTATATCACTCGTAATAAAATGGAAGGCATGCTGAATCTTAGCACAGGTTTAAGGAAAATGAGAGTGTATTTCCGTCCCTTCCTTCATGTTTTCTATATAGCACAATGGCAATTCCTTTCCCACTGTACTATGCATCAGAGCACACTCATATTTCATAGCACTACATTAAATTTGGTGCATTAACCCACTATATAGGAAAATTGATTTATTTAGGAGATACAGTCGTACTGGCGAGAAGGTGGTGTAGTTTCAAATGTATGTTACAATAAAGGAGTCGGACATTTGTAAACTTGGTTTGAATTTGTATATGCTGACTAGTCTGGTGAAAACTTATATTTTTAATTTGGTTAAAATAAATTACAAGCCACGTTTGACATTTAGTCATCATTTCTGAATTCTTCCATTAGTGTAAAATAAACAATTCCTGCCAAAATTATGCATGACTTGATAGACATAATTCGCTAAAACAAATACACACAAAACTAAAAAAATGCTCTTACTGAAAGAGTTCTCGCTGTAGACCAGAGCTATTTCTCGAATATCGAAGAAATCCTTGAGAGAGGTTATTACATATTTAAATACACCACGGTCACAGGACACGACTGCAGCTTTTACAAGTGACGTTAATATTACACTTTTTGTCGTAAAAAGAGTTGCCTGGTTGCTTGATAAAAGTCTTGGAGATGTGCATGAGCAAGTAAAGGCACAGCGGGAATCCACTACTGTCTTCAAGGGAAACAATAAATTCTAGAGCTCGGCGTCTAGATAAATATTTACAATTGCCAAGGCGTTCTCGTCGCCGTGAAAATGTATTCTTTGATGTCTGCGACGTAGTGTATTTCTGTCTTGTGAAGTATCTAAACAAAAGTTTTTTTATATTACGGTGCCATTAGTTCTCAGTTCAAACCACACAGCATTCCTACAACAAATCAATAGGACGAGAGAAGTTTTTTGAATTCTGCTCTGAAACCTAGGGAAACACAGTTACTTGATGTGGAACATATTTTTGTTTTCTTAATAAACAGGATGACCAAACCTTTAAGTACTGGAATGAGGAAAAATGGTATGGGGTACCGGCGTGGGATGCTACCTGCCCCCAACGATGGCGTTTTCCACATCCAAATTTTGTTTCTTAATAATAGGGTGACATTTATCTATAAAGACCTGAACATTTTGCTATTTTTAATTGGGACAAGTTTAACGTTTAAACCTTTTACTTTTGTAAAAACATTTGCAATCGGCTCACGAACAAATTTAAACTTCCTCAAAGACACTGAGCCAATAATAAACCGGCAACGAAACGCAGCCCCAATCACGGCCTTTCACTGTGGGAGGCAGCAGCCAATTAGCTGTTCGTATACAGTGTAACATTTCTGAATTTGTTACAAACTATTTTTGATAGGTAGTTGCTTAATATTTTATTGTAAATCTACAGCTGAAATATTGTACAAAGTGTACAAAATGTCTTTCCCTGGTAAAAAAAACTTCACTAATATCCGCTGTGTAAGATAGAAACGTGAAACTGGTGCCAAAATAATGGAAAACTAAACTAGTTTTTTGTTGTAGGTTTCAGTAACGTGGATGTAGTGTAGCAGTTGCAGTATCCAGGAAACCGGACACGTTCACAAAACAGAAAAGAGACTCGGTCACCAATAACAGTGCAGAGGAACATTCAGACAACGAATGGAATGATGCCGCCCGTCGTCAAGGGCATAAAGTCGTGGTATGACCAGTTTAAGAACACAGGTTCTTTTGCTGACTTACCAAGAACTGGCTGACTGTCCCAATCAGCTGAAAGGGTTAGGCAGTGAGACAGTGTTTTGTGCGAAGTCCCAAGAAATCAGTGCATAGGGCCAAAAAGTTCTCTCCATGATATCTTACACAAAAGTTTATTGTTTCGTGCAAACAAAGTGCAAAATGTTCAGGCTTTGTTACCCAATGACGCCACGCGTCGGTATGTCTTTGCAGTCGAAATGTTATCATTTATTCGGGGAGATAATGGGGCTGTCTCAAACGTGTTGCTTTTTCTGACGAAGCTACNGCAGTCGAAATGTTATCATTTATTCGGGGAGATAATGGGGCTGTCTCAAACGTGTTGCTTTTTCTGACGAAGCTACCTTTTTCGTTAGTGGTGTAGTGAACTGGCATAACATATGCGTATTTGGGGTTCAGAGCCCCCTGGTGAGGTGTCTGAGTGTACCAGAGGAAGCCCAAAGGTGGAAGTTTAATGCGCGCATTTGCATGACAATATTAGTGAACCATTTTTTTCGCTGAGGACACCAACATATCTCCAGTGTATTTGGGCATTTTGCAATTGTTTACTTTTCCCCAGTCGCTNTTTTTTTCGCTGAGGACACCAACATATCTCCAGTGTATTTGGGCATTTTGCAATTGTTTACTTTTCCCCAGTCGCTTGAGTATCACCGGATGTCATTTTTAAATACGGTGCACCGTCTTATTGGGGTTTGGAGGTTCGTGCTTCCTTGATACGACTTTTCCTGAACGAAGGAACGGTCGTGATGGCCCGACAGATAGACTTCACGATCTCCTGATATAACCCCATTATATATTTTTTCTTCTTGGGCTATGTCAAGGATAAAGTCTACATAACTCCTGTATCAGATCTCGCAACTCTGCAACAACAGATATCCACAGTCATTGCATCGATCCCTCCTGTGATGTGGGCTAATGTATGGACAGAAATTGAATATCGACTATACTCGTATGTGCTAAATGCCACCAAGGGTGTTCACGTGGGAACTTACTGATGTGTTGTCGTGTTGCAACAAAAAAACACGATTAGTTTGCCAACATTTTGGCGTCAGTTTCACATCTCTATCTTACTGAAAGCGGATATAAAAAAATTTCCTTGTGAGAGAAAAACTTCGAAAATGCTATATATAAAAAAAATGCATTTCTAAAATCATACAAAATGGTTTAAGTTTATAACTATTTATAATAAACTTGAAGTCTACGACAATTGTTTTGTTAAAATTCAACATTATATTCTGTATCNAAGTTTATAACTATTTATAATAAACTTGAAGTCTACGACAATTGTTTTGTTAAAATTCAACATTATATTCTGTATCTTTGGGCAACGTTTAAGAAATCACTGAATTTTTAAGAGTGACGTATCTGATGAGAAACGTTATGCAACCCTATAGGAAATCTAACTAACGAGTATGCGAGTACAAACCTAGAAAAAGATTTTTTCGCACATGCATTAGGTGCACAAAATAACCACGAAAGTTGGAATAGTAATATTGTTTAACACATTNCAAAGATTTTTTCGCACATGCATTAGGTGCACAAAATAACCACGAAAGTTGGAATAGTAATATTGTTTAACACATTAACTTACATACACGTTAAAACTTTTACGAAAACAAAAAAGCTTTGGGGTACGAGTATTTGTAAACACAAATAATAACCTTATCAATAGGACCTACGAATAAATTCTCTGCTTTCACATTACAAAAAGCGACAGGCATTTGTAGNAAATAATAACCTTATCAATAGGACCTACGAATAAATTCTCTGCTTTCACATTACAAAAAGCGACAGGCATTTGTAGATTCGGTGAGCCAGCAGCGGGCAGTGGCCTGCTGGCCACTGGCCTCAGACCTAAGGCCGACTATCACTTTATCTGTGTTGGGTTCCAACTGTGCAAACCACCGAATGTAATTTAACCTACTTCTCCGCCAATAAAATAAAGCAATGTGATCAAATTTATTTGGGAATCGTTACCCTTACCAGAGAGTTGAGTGAAGCGATTTGGGCGGCTCTTAACAGCGAAGTCTTGAGAGACGATCAGGGTAATTGAGGCGAGTATGAAGCAGCACAGGAATGAAAGGACGAAGGAAACAGGATATCCCCGAGAAAACCAACCGACNAAATAATAACCTTATCAATAGGACCTACGAATAAATTCTCTGCTTTCACATTACAAAAAGCGACAGGCATTTGTAGTTTCGGTGAGCCAGCAGCGGGCAGTGACCTGCTGGCCACTGGCCTCAGGCCTAAGGCCGAGAATCACATTATCTGTGTTGGGTTCCAACTGTGCAAACCACCGAATGTAATTTAACCTACTTCTCCGCCAATAAAATAAAGCAATGTGATCAAATTTATTTGGGAATCGTTACCCTGACCAGAGAGTTGAGTGAAGCGATTTGGGCGGCTCTTAACAGCGAAGTCTTGAGAGACGATCAGGGCAATTGAGGCGAGTATGAAGCAGCACAGGAATGAAAGGACGAAGGAAACAGGATATCCCCGAGAAAACCAACCGACAAGCGGCATCGTCCGGCACGATTCCTACCTGCGAAAATCCGGGAGCGACCCTGCTGGGAATCGTATCCGATTCACCTATGTGGGAGGTAAGCAATCAAACTATTGCACCACCGCATTCTTCAAGTTATTTGATTGCATTTAATTATCACATAGAGAAATATTTTATACAGTCTATAGTTTTTAAATTAAAAATGGCCAACTTTTTGCGAAAATTTCGGGATATAGACTATAAAGTCAGTAAATATGTCAGTACAATTGTCTTCAAATGAAGAAAACAATATAATGTACAACTCTACGATATTGGAATTCATACACAACAAAAAAAAGTTTTAATTCTTTTTTCAACAAAATTTCCAAACAGAAGCTTTTAAGACGAAATGCTATTAAATTCAGAAGAAGGTTCGTTGTTATTATTTTTTTTAATGGTTTGTAAAGTAAATGTTTTAAATTACAAGACAATTAATTTTTGAATATTTACTTATTTTGTATTGTCTATACATTATTATTCCAGAAACAGACAACAATTTTTTATTCCAAAAACTAGGCCTTATAAACTGGATTAACTATTGCTCTACGTGATTATTTTATTTCAAATATGCAAGCAATAAAAAAATGTTTCGATATATATTAGTTAAATTTCAGTTCTGAGTTCGTAAAACATTATGCAGAGAGAACTTTCCATGGCACATTAACTAACATACGCTTTGTATTATTGTGGTTTCATCATTGAAAAACAAATAGTTCTCCCCCTCGTTGATTTTCCGTTGAACAATTTTAGTCTTGCCAAGAATCGATGCGCTTGTAAAACAGGTTGTGTGGGGAGTGGGTGCTTGAAAACAGATAATCAGAAATTCACAGATATCAAGGGTCACAATTTCACTTCGGCGAGTTCGCTTCGTCAGTGAAAATATTTACCCACACGCCGTTCTTGGGTGAATAATAAAGCTTTTTTGTTGTACTTTGGAAAACCATCATACCTTCTACCCATATTTGGCAGAAAAGTATTGCTATGGAAGCGTAACATTTATATGTGTTAAGTGGGCCAGACAATAATTTTAAATTTTCGACCATTTAAAAATTTTAGATTAGTTTGCTGAATCTAAAAATAAACCATGTAACAAACTTCCACTTAACTTTTTATGCAGGCATTATCTATTACAACCATTAAATGTGTCTCCGTGGAGATTATTTTGTTCGATATTTTGTAATGTACATGAAGAAATACAGTTTTTGTTATATGTCTGGATAACTGTATCGGATTCCTACAAAAGATGGCAAACCATATTACTATGGCAGACAAAGAAAACTTATATGTTATAACTGGGTGAGACACTTATTCTCAAAATTTTTTTCTTACAGACATTTTAACTTAGTATGCCATTTCTTCGAAACCATGTTATACAATTCAACTTACCTCTATACGCTAGAAGTATATATGCAGGCATNAGATGGCAAACCATATTACTATGGCAGACAAAGAAAACTTATATGTTATAACTGGGTGAGACACTTATTCTCAAAAATTTTTTCTTACAGATATTTTAACCTAGTATGCCATTTCTTCGAAACCATGTTATACAATTCAACTTACCTCTATACGCTAGAAGTATATATGCAGGCATNCTAGTATGCCATTTCTTCGAAACCATGTTATACAATTCAACTTACCTCTATACGCTAGAAGTATATATGCAGGCATAAAATGAGTCAATACTTCAGCTATTTTTTCTCCATTTTGGAAGATAGCATGAAAAGCAAAATTAACTTGTTACGCCTTACCTTGGGGAACAATAATATAATTCTCACAAAATACAGGATATGCTTTTTTTGTAATCCACCTAAATTTATTTAACTTAAGGGGTTAGTCACATATTTTGAAAATAAATGTCACGTAAATACTTTGCTTAGTATGCTTTATGTCCCTAACAATTTCAACTGAACCATATGTTCGCTGTATCTATGACAGTCATAGAATGGGTTAACACAAAATCTTTTTGTCCGCCAATTGTGAAGATCATCACATAAAATATTTAAGCCTTTTTTTTATCTCTGGNGTTAACACAAAATCTTTTTGTCCGCCAATTGTGAAGATCATCACATAAAATATTTAAGCCTTTTTTTTATCTCTGGAAGCAATCAAACGATTCCTATAAAATGTTATGGTAAGTGAAGTAAAGTTCCATGTTTTAGATGGGGCAGGCATTTTTTAATGGATTTTATATGCATAATTTATATAAGTATGTTATGGCTATAAAAAAAACCATATCTTGTATGAAAACACTAATCATTAAAAACATACATTATGCGTACAGAGTTCTTAGTTTGCCTNAAAAAAAACCATATCTTGTATGAAAACACTAATCATTAAAAACATACATTATGCGTACAGAGTTCTTAGTTTGCCTGAATTTTTGTTAGGTAGTGTGAGGTGAGAAAAAATAATATGTTTACTATATTTCTGAAAACCTTTCAACTAATTGCGACCAAATTTCGCACACCAGTAATTCTACACAAGGCCATAAAAACATGCATGATTTAAATGGGTCAGGCACAGATTTTCAAAATGTTTTATTCTGATGGTGCAGTCCGTTCGTTATCGTGAGTTCGTTCTCATGGCAAACAAACAGTGTTACAGGATGTTCACGGTTTTATAAGCACTTTTTAAACCAACTTTTGAAAAACATCATTAATATTATCAGCATATATTTCAACGGACACACTGATTGTAATGCGCCCAGTGAAGTTGGTGACGATGGAGGGAAAGTAATTTCATGGTTTAAAATTCAATTAAAAGTGATGAGGTAAGCATGTGTATATTCTAAAATTATTAATTCTTGGTTTCTGTTTTTTAATGTAAGCAAGTGTAAAAATAAGCAGATTTGTAAAACATTTACTGTTATAATAATTCAATAGCTTCACTTGACCAACGNGTAAGCAAGTGTAAAAATAAGCAGATTTGTAAAACATTTACTGTTATAATAATTCAATAGCTTCACTTGACCAACGCATGAATTGCAACTAGGCCCATGACAACGTTAATTTTACATGTAGAGAAAGCATACACAATCTGCCTGCAAGTAGATCTTAAGTAAGGCTTTCGAAAGTGTTCAATTTACCANAACATGTAGAGAAAGCATACACAATCTGCCTGCAAGTAGATCTTAAGTAAGGCTTTCGAAAGTGTTCAATTTACCATGTAAGCCTATACGAAGTGTAAACTCCGTAAATATTTTGTGTAAAACTCATTTCTTGACAAATACTTTACGACGAACGATATTCGGTAAAAATACCTACATGCACACGGCTAAACATTGAACTTTACAACTTTCTAAAAATCGTACATATTGATTTCAAATTTCGGGGAATTAATGGTTCCCGTGGCACTGTGTCCAAGCATTAAAATTGTTACCGTCCGCAATCTTATTTTCCATAACTGTAACTATAGTTTACGCTATTATTATAAAATAATAACCGTGAAATTTCGACCCAAAATCCACAGTTCGTAGCTGTACTTTCTCACTTATCATGTGATTAATTGAAACGAGGAGAATTAAAACAGGAGTTTGAGTACTTAAAAATAAAATGTTATAATGGTTTTGCGGTAAACCGGCTTGTTCGCTATTGATTTTAGGCCTTCAACTGTGATGCATGTGAACGATTACAACACATAGTCACCTCACCGACCTACGCTATACCTACCAAGTTACTACAGTCTCTAGCATCTGTAGTTTACATTTTATGCACCATTTGATTAAAAAATCAAGAAATATTTTAAACAATTANCTACAGTCTCTAGCATCTGTAGTTTACATTTTATGCACCATTTGATTAAAAAATCAAGAAATATTTTAAACAATTAATTTTTTTACACTTATTTTTCCTATCTTCACGCAGGAAAAATCCTTTACAGCCAAACCCTTGTCACTAATAAATGAAGAACCTGCACCATCGGGCATTCTAATTTCAATATATCGTACTACGCCACCAAAAACCATGTGAAGAGCCGAAGCCATAATCATTTAGAAAAAAATTTTGTCTTTTACTCTTTATGTTATTGTTAATATAGTTTGAATACACGCATTAGTGTGGATTTCTTCGAATCCGTTATACGTAATAATTTTAATTATTGTTAAGCATATTTATATTTTCTGTTGGTTTTTTTATATTTTCTGTTGGTTTTTTTTTGTATCACCTCCTAGCAGAAATGCAAGTTTCCATAATTTTTTTATTTTTTTATTTGTTATATCCATTGACCTGTATCAGTTAAAAATGTAAAATAATTGCAACGATAAATATCTTAATACTGTAGTAGTTTTGTATTTTATTATTTTCTTTGTCGGTTTCATCATGTCATAAAGTTTGTAACAGTCATAGTATCATTTTTTATAATATTTTAGATTGTGCTACTGTTATTAATGTTGAATACTTTCGGCAGTTTTGTTAAAAGTTATTAACTCGAGTTTCTATATAGAATCCTGCGAACAGAGTCTTCTTTATATAAAAACATTTTACTGATACTGAGTATAAAAATGCAACGAAACAAGTTTACAATATCTCAAAATTCTTACCCTCGGCTTAAGCTATGTGAATTTCATATAAAAATGGAGTTGATAATCTTTCTGACAAAGTACTTTAAACGAAATTTAGCTGTAAGTACACTGAGAAAGTACAAAAATTTACTGCTTCAGTTCTGCGAAAGAAAAATTTTTACATTTATGTTATTTGTTAAAAGTTTCTTGCAAACTTTTCCCTGGGTTTAAAATTGAGCTCGATTTTACCTTTTAAATTTGAAATTTCGATGTATAAGAAAAATAAGGTATGGAACATTTCAGTTTTGATATGCAAAACCTTACATTTTTTAATATTTGAAGAAGAATTTCGGTCCGCTATTTATTTCCAGTTTGTAAAATAGTCGTATTCCGGTTTTTTTTTGCATCACTTAATATATATATATATATATATATATATATTATTGTACCCAAACGTCAATTGCAGTATGAAAGTTTTAAAATGGATGTATGGAACGTAGTTGTGGCAAATTTTAACGTTACGTGAGTATTTAGTATATTTATATTATTTTCTGTTAAAGTGGTGTTATTTTAAGTTAAAATAAGTACACTTAGAAATTGATTAATTATTGTTTCGATTCATTTCGTGTTACTTAAGATGCGTTAACTAAATTGCAATTTTCCAGATATGTTAGTTCCATCACGTGTTGAACAGGATTAAAAAACTTGAAAATGATGGATATCTTGGCTTCATTGCTGGTGTCACAATGCCGCACAAGCCTGCAATAATCTATAAACTTGAAGAGAATTGAATCACTTTTAATATACATTTCTCAAATCTTATAAGGCTAAATGTAGTATAATAAGATATGAGGTGAATCGCAAGGATAATACAGTTCACCAACATATCAATAGTCATGGGATACGAGTCAAGTAGCGTGTAGTTCTTCCTCTAGCCTGTCGAAGTGCAGCAACTCATCGTGGCATCGGGTACACAAGTTGACGAAACACCTGTGGAGAGATGTAGACCCATGCCGTCTGGATAGCTACACACAGCCCCTTGCTATCTGTGGGTGCAGGATCTTGGGTGCGAATTGACCTCCCCACCACTTTTTATAAATTCTCTATGGGATTCATATCGGGTGAACGAGGTGGCTACTCCAGTCGCTGAAACTCTACTGAAAGCTCCTCGAACCAATATTGGGCATCTTGAACCGATATGTCAGTGCATTATTCTGCTCAACATCCCTTAAGTGTAGTTTTAGGTTACTAAATACATCACCTGACCAAGTTAAGGCCCTAATATTTGGGATTTTGTAGCCGAAATTAACTGAACCGAACTCCAAATCCCCTGAAAGCTCTGTAAAGGCATCTGCTGTTGTTTATTTACAAATTATTCCCTGCGTTTCGACTGAACCCAAATATAAACGTCAACCATATTTGTTGAACCGTGCACAAAAAATTTCAAATAATGAAATCTTCAAGCTATTTCATAAAAGCAGAAAATATTATTTTAAAAATAAAATTCGACTGTTCTGTTTAAATACCAGAAAAAGGAGACTGGACATTATTTTTAATGGGATGTTTATTGCGGGGAGATAAGCAAAGAAGAAATAACATGACCAAATATTCGCAAGACAACTGTGATACGAGAAAGACGTTCAGGACCCGAGTCATTTTTTAAATGAGAGGTTTAATTATCTGCAAGTTCGTTGCTCCAGAATTCGCCACATGCAACGCTGTTAAGAGACGTTTGAATCGATCCACGCTCAATCACGACGAGGTGGGCGCTTTCTGTTCCCGCCGGCACATTATATCGTTCTCGTGGCCGAGTTTTTGCCTAGGCCCAGTGTCGGCTAGGGGGTGTAAGTGACTGCAGAGGTGCAAGTGGCCTCAAGAGCACATGTGGATGCCTGGTTCACGTCGAATAATGGCTTGATGTGTGCCAAACACAAAGTTCCACATTGGGAAGCCGAGTACACAGTTTCTCGGCCACCTCGTTGACGAGTATGAAAGCCATCCAAAATAAGACCAACTTAGTCTCATTGACAGTTACCCAGTGCCAAACTATCGAAGAAAATACATAGAAGAATTTGCGATAGTTACCATAACTCTAACTGATCTCATGTTATCAAATATCAAATTAAAGTGATCTCAGGAACATCAAGACAGTTTCGATGAACAGAGGCGCTGATTTCATGAGTACCCAGCACTACCATGCCATGACCTCAACCATCACATATATGGCCGGACTGATGCGAGCGATAAGGGCGTATTTGCAGTGTTCTTTCAGTTGTGACATATTGGTTCTCGCTGCATCATCGACTTTCGCAGTAGAAAATTCTGTTCCGTCCAGTGATGCTATAACGAGAATAATCGTGAATGTCTAACTGTACTGTGGTGCTTCAAACAATACCTACAGATTCTTGAATACCAGTGCTTCACCATGTATACAAATAACCACTGTTTCATGTGGTTAAATACTATGAAGTAGTTTTGGAGCAAGCTTACTAGCTGGGCTTCGAGGTCCAGTATGTCGAGGGAGAAAATAACTAGCTTGCAGACATGCTGTTACGCTCCCCAGGAAAGTCAGTTGTGTGAGATGATCATGGAATGGGAGACTACTATTCGCACTGCCCCCGCATAATTCTGTTCAAGTGTCCAACGAGATTACATGCAACAAAGTCTCCATGTTTCCTGCCGTGTCTACTTTACCTAAACAATACCTACTTATAGTGCAAAAATAGCCTAACTGCTCAAAAGACACTAAATGGAACAACATTTGTGCTACACAAACAGCTGACTATTGGTGTTTGGTAGATAACTGTGTTGAGACGTGCGCGTGCATGACTNGAACATTTGTGCTACACAAACAGCTGACTATTGGTGTTTGGTAGATAACTGTGTTGAGACGTGCGCGTGCATGACTAGTGACATGTTGCATGTTTACATGCCTGTCATGGCACACTAACCGGTACTGAAATACGAACACAGTAGTGATTGGGTGGGACATCCAGGCGTGTGGAAAACATTCCGGAACGTTCTGAGACACTTCTACTTACCCAACGATACTTTGNTTGGGTGGGACATCCAGGCGTGTGGAAAACATTCCGGAACGTTCTGAGACACTTCTACTTACCCAACGATACTTTGGGTGTTCGTAATTTTGTATTCATGGGCATTACAAGCAATTGTTTAAACACCCACAACTCAGATGACCAACAGTTACAACAGCCATGTGCACCAACCGAGCCGTTCGAGACTATGGGACTCGATTTAATGGAAAATATTTGTATTAGTCGTGACAGACTTGTTTGCAAGATGAGTGGAAGCATTCGTGGTCTCAATTGCACATGCCAAAACAATGAAAGTGTACGACACAGAGTATTATTCCCCATTGTATCGTCTACAACTTTTCCTCTGTTATAATGGCACACAATTTTCCAGCCATGTGTGATGGGATTTCTGCATGCGATGAGACATGAAACATCACATGATGGCATTGTACCACCAACATGCAAGTCCAACGGAACACTGCTGTCAAGAACTCAAAACACATTTCATTTGCTTGTGGGGAGAAACCACACTTCCGTTGCTGAACACCTGCTCACCGCCCTGTTCTCATTACATACACACAACAATTTTGTAACTTTCTAAACACCCGCCCAGCTGCTTCAAGACATCGACCTCCCCCGCCCGGAAGAGTTCGCAAATGGGGCAAGAGAGCACTGAGCCATTTTAGTCACATGTTAGATTACTTAATAGAGTTAATCTNATGGAAAATATTTGTATTAGTCGTGACAGACTTGTTTGCAAGATGAGTGGAAGCATTCGTGGTCTCAATTGCACATTCGAAAACAATGAAAGTGTACGACACAGAGTATTATTCCCCATTGTATCGTCTACAACTTTTCCTCTGTTATAATGGCACACAATTTTCCAGCCATGTGTGATGGGATTTCTGCATGCGATGAGACATGAAACATCACATGATGGCATTGTACCACCAACATGCAAGTCCAACGGAACACTGCTGTCAAGAACTCAAAACACATTTCATTTGCTTGTGGGGAGAAACCACACTTCCGTTGCTGAACACCTGCTCACCGCCCTGTTCTCATTACATACACACAACAATTTTGTAACTTTCTAAACACCCGCCCAGCTGCTTCAAGACCTCGACCTCCTCCGCCCGGAAGAGTTCGCAAATGGGGCAAGAGAGCACTGAGCCATTTTAGTCACATGTTAGATTACTTAATAGAGTTAATCTCTCTATTACGGTGTTAAAATTTCTTGTAATTGAATATTGTGTTCGTTCTGCTTGCCAGTTCAAGCTCTTTCTCTCGTTACATAACAAAATGGCTGTCATGTGCGTCCAATATTTTATTCCTTAAAATATATATACATTTCAGAACATTCTCACCTACAATAACATTTTTTTGAGGTTTTAAGAGCAAGAAATAAATCATCTATGAAACTTATTTTACCAGAAAAATGTGTAACTGACATTTGTTTTGTAAATTAATTTTATAACAAATTTTAATATCTATGAATTGGTGACACTTGTATTGGAATTTATTATATGATTAAATTAATATTGAACCAAATGAGGGCTTCTTAGCTTCGTTAAAATAAGTTGTATTGTTCAANATTTATTATATGATTAAATTAATATTGAACCAAATGAGGGCTTCTTAGCTTCGTTAAAATAAGTTGTATTGTTCAATTAAAGAGCAATTGTGGCGTATGCTACTTGTTATTGTAATTACAGCATGGGGATTATTTCAGCTCATTTTTCAACCTCTGAAATATTAATTTGATAATCTGATATTTATGTTCAGTGTAATATGGAAATATACTTCTGTATTATTGCTGTGGCAAATCTACTTCAGTTTTGTGCTTTAAAAAATGCATACAATAAATAAATAAATTGATAATAATAATATTTTCCATCCCTTCTTCATGATTATTACGTGTCAACAATTCCAAGCAACAATCTCTAATGTAGTACGTACTGTCAAATGGTTTTGCTTACTGCTGATGATTATGATGGAGGATGAAATGCCTAGGTTGTGTGACGAAGATCATTTAGATTTACTTCAGCATGTCGAGAATCTACAACGTAATGAACGTCCTCGTCGGTATTTGTGTGACGGTCAAAATCCGGGCGAATACTTTTCGGACATCGAGTTTGTGAAACACTTTCGTATCTAAAAGAAATCCATAATGGGCACTATTGTGTCTCTTGTTGCCGCCGATAATGGAGATAGAAGAGGATTGCCGGTGTCACCAGTAATTAAAGTTCTAATAACCCTGTGATTTTATGGCAGCAATAGTTTCCAGGTGGGCACAGTGTTATTTGGTTTTCGTATGCATTTGCATTGAAAACAGAANGATTTTATGGCAGCAATAGTTTCCAGGTGGGCACAGTGTTATTTGGTTTTCGTATGCATTTGCATTGAAAACAGAAAGCTGTAACCTCAAAATTCTCCTGTAATTATGAAAATGTTGTTAAGCTTATATGAATTAAAATAAATATTACATTTTCGTATGATTTTTAACAAAGTAAAAAATTTAAATTATTTTCATGCTGACGTTTAAACATGATAGTATAGGTCATGGGCGCTTGTGGGGGTGGACGAAATTTTCCACNGATTTTATGGCAGCAATAGTTTCCAGGTGGGCACAGTGTTATTTGGTTTTCGTATGCATTTGCATTGAAAACAGAATGCTGTAACCTCAAAATTCTCCTGTAATTATGAAAATGTTGTTAAGCTTATATGAATTAAAATAAATATTACATTTTCGTATGATTTTTAACAAAGTAAAAAATTTTAATTATTTTCATGCTGACGTTTAAACATGATAGTATAGGTCATGGGCGCTTGTGGGGGTGGACGAAATTTTCCACNAAATTATTTTCATGCTGACGTTTAAACATGATAGTATAGGTCATGGGCGCTTGTGGGGGTGGACGAAATTTTCCACGCTCACCATATATTCTGCGAGTGCTGGTTGTCAACCGTTAGCTGTCGGCAGGCGCTCGCGGCATTATGAAGCATCGTCTACTATAAGTCCCATATATATTTTCGACTTGTTGTGTTATAAGTTGTGTGAGGTAGAGAGTGGCAGTGTTTTTCAGAATCATCCAGTTTATTGATGTCTTGAGGATCATACAGGACACAACAGTATCAGCTGTAGGTAAGTTGGAATGCTTACGGTTAAAAGAGAATAATGCCACGAGCGCGATGCGACAGTCCGACACTACGTCAGAACTCGACAATGTTACATAAGATGTTTTATTCAGTGAAGTGGTATGGGTGGTACTCAACAATGTAGTCTTTAAAGCCGATGAGGGTGACTATATGTACTCTATGTTGTTCTCCAGCTGATAACTGTGCAAATACAGCATCTGCATTTGCGGCTAGCAAGAAAAATATCATATTGTACTTTAATAAGTGTAGGCAACCATGATATANAATACAGCATCTGCATTTGCGGCTAGCAAGAAAAATATCATATTGTACTTTAATAAGTGTAGGCAACCATGATATAGGCTGTCCATGGTTACTGAGCATTTTCAAAACCAAACATTGAGAAATGTTATTGCTGGTACCTGCAAATGTTTTAACAGGACCACTGACTGGCATGCACCCAATAGAGATGGTAACGGCTGGGGGAAATAAGTTCAATGTCTTAAAGTAGAATTTAAAGTGTTATGTTAACATTTGTGAACACTGCAATTTATTTTTTTCCATTTCAGATTTTAACATATGAAAATACAAGTGTTTTAAGAATTTGTAATATATTTATTTTAAAATAATTTTACAGTTTCAGTTGACAGATGCATGAATAAAGTGATCAGGTATTTGGCAATACAAATTTTATATATGGTGTAAGAATACACGATGGCCATACATAAGAAATTAAACAGGGATTTTAAAAGTACTCAGTTTACCGTAAACAGTCTATACCTAATGAATTTCAGCTTATAATAAATATGTCACATTGTCAGCGGCCCACCTTCCATTACACTACCATTTTCTGAGTCAAAACCATAATCTATTAAAAATCAAGATAAAATAATTTGAAATTAATTTTTAATGTTAATATTTAATACGGAATTTTGAGGCCATTGCCACCTGAGGTATAGTGCTCGGGCGACTCCTGATATCCTCCCGTCGACGTTCCATCCTGCCAAAAGGCATACATCAGAAGTCGCGATGTCCAACATTAGGCTAACAATGCAGGGAGCTATGTATGGTCCATACGGTATAAGAAGGCCACTTTCTGACAGTCAGTGAGTGGCAACTTGAAGTATACGAAACAAACAAAGTGCAATTTACAAAATCTGTATCAGCTGATGCACGAACGAACCAAAGTTAAAATTACGTTGGCTATTCTGAGTGCACTGCTGATGCACATCAGAAAGCAGAAAATACGCGGATAAGAAAGAGTTCCTAGATTTATATATACATTTTATTTTACAAGGTCACGAAGCAAAAGTTGCTAGTGTTTAAAACTAAACTTCGTGATAATGTTGTTCTGTATAGGTGTCCAAAATGAAATGTACAATAGAACGATACGACGTGGAAAAGTTTTCTGAAGTTGTGCTAACTTCAGAAATCTTTTTCACGTCGTATCATCCATCTCCAACCTCGCTTTCAACACGTCCTTGATATTAATTCCAAAAGCATACAGAACTACTGCACAATACTGCTGAATTATTTTTTCTAATAATTTGACGAAACGACACGAATTTGAAATATATTTCCAGCCCGTAACATAGGAATTATCAACTTTAAAAAAGCCGCTATCTGTTGACTATAAAAAGGGTTGTTGAAACTTTGCTGTGACGTGCTGTGCACGCCATTTGTCGGATATTATGCGAGGTGTTACCAGCCAGAAATGAACTGCTTTCTTGCGCGATATATAACGAATTTACAAACAGATGCCAATAGTTATATTTTTCACGATCTCTGCATAATATTTAAAGTAACATATATTTTATGTACAACGATTTGGAGTATAAGTAATTTATATTCGGCCGGTAATCGTTCGTCTACGTAAATTATATGTCATATTATTCTCTCGAAACCCATCTCCTTGTTTCCGTAGAAAGTGAGTGAGGCAAGCGTGAATATTTTTTAAGCAATTCTAACTTTATTCCACGTCACATATTTCCAACTCGAATATATTAGCTATAACATCCAGATAGTGATAATAGATTAAACAGACCGTCTCGCAAATGTTAACCCAAATTCACTATCTTGGACAAATTAAAAAAGAGTTAGCAAATACTTAATTATTTGCAACATTTTATATTTTTACTTTTGTAACCTACTTATTTTTTTTAGACAGATGTCTGTCTTAAAATATCTTAAAGTTTGTTTAGCCTACAGTACAATGGCAAGTGGATTAGCTGACAGCGTGTTGATAAAAAATACATCCCCGACTTGACGGACCAGCTGATGCCGGAAGGATACGTAGTCAGATGTAAACAGTAGCGCTACTTTCACAGACCTGTCAGAAAGTGGCCTTCTTAAACTGTATGAACAATACATTATGGTGATGCTCTCCGAGACCTGTGGTGCAGTGGAATCTGCGCTGATCCACTTCTTCCGCAGCCTCGCGAAGTAGCCTGTCTCTAGCATCTTCATCAACCTGCAAGGCACAATAGCTGTCTGACTCTACCATGGCTACTGCTGACGGGCCTGTTCCACTTGTCCAACTACGGAAACGAAGGAAATAGTTAGAAGGATGATATTAAGGATGAGACTTTTTTATGGTGTATTTGATTAATGTAAAAAAAAGTAAACCTATTATNAAAGTGGCCTTCTTAAACTGTATGAACAATACATTATGGTGATGCTCTCCGAGACCTGTGGTGCAGTGGAATCTGCCCTGATCCACTTCTTCCGCAGCCTCGCGAAGTAGCCTGTCTCTAGCATCTTCATCAACCTGCAAGGCACAATAGCTGTCTGACTCTACCATGGCTACTGCTGACGGGCCTGTTCCACTTGTCCAACTACGGAAACGAAGGAAATTNTGCTGACGGGCCTGTTCCACTTGTCCAACTACGGAAACGAAGGAAATTGTTAGAAGGATGATATTAAGGATGAGACTTTTTTATGGTGTATTTGATTAATGTAAAAAAAAGTAAACCTATTATGCTAAAATTGTGTAATTTTTTTTATTAATTTAACAAAGTAGTATGTAGATTTAATAATAAAACAAGAATTGAATTGAAAACTACAACAATTTACCTCAAAATATTAATTTTTTCTTTTAAATAGAATTAAAATCCTGTAGTATTTTTGTAAACTATTATTGTTTGTGTCACATAGTTGCTTCTTACAACGTATCTTATGCGTTTTTGCATATTGGAAAACAAATACACACAGAGTTGGCCAGTAGATTTCTTCGATTTATCACCATAAACGAAAACATGTTTTACTGTGTGTTTACGGCCGTAGATAACATGAGCGCAAGTGATGATGCGTCACTTTGTGCAAACATTCTAGTGCATGACTTTGCAAGTTTATTTGCTAATAAGGAAACCCTGCCATTGTAGTGTTCACGTCTACCAAGCAGGACATTATCTATGAAATTCGCACCAACTAGCTCGCTGAGTTTGTTTACATTCGTAGAATTGTCATGTTTTATCCAACAATTCTTAATTTTTTACAAAGCGGCGCAGCTCTGAAAAAAGTGTTTATATGCATGTACTAATGAAGAATATATTTGTAAATTGAATTATCACGTATTTTAATCTTGTATTCTTCCAGCTAAATGTATTTTTATTAGAGTTAATCCGATACCGACACCAAGTATCGGTATTGGCAGATACTTACCCTTTTTTTAATGTATCTGTATCGGGTATGGTATCGGGCCGATGCATTAGTATCTGTAATAGACAATAAAATCAGGTTATTGCTTTTTTTAGCCACAAACAGTATATGGCGTGGTACGTTTTACAATATTTATTGCACCTGCTATTTTTATGGAATTTTAAACCAACAAAAAGACCTGCATAAAGGCGAAAATCACAGATTTTCTATCACGCTACTCATAATTCCCTTACATCTGTTTACAAATAAATGGCTGGTGTTCAGAGATGTTTAAATCATGGATGCAAGTGGAAAATTTTCATTTCGCTGTGCTCTGGGTGGCGATATTGCGAACTACAATCGATACCATTTCGAATATTTACGTTGACCTCTTGCGACTGCACTGGGAACTATTCTGTAACCACCACTGTGTTCTCTAATTTTGCGTATATATGTTTGAATTTTTTTTTTGTTGCCTGTTATTATTATTACTGTCTGGCATGAAAAACGTGACTACGTCAAACTGAAATGTATGCTTTATACTTAAACAAACACATTGCGAGCTGTTTAAAAATATTTTAAAAATACCTTTCACTGCTGGAAATAAATATTGCAACCTGTAACTGTTGTAAAGTATTTATCTTCCAGACGGCGAACTGCAATAAGATGCCAAGAAAAACATAAATGTATCAGAGGAACAATACATTACTACAAACGAGCAAGTGAAAAAACACAAAGTTGATAAAAGTTGAAAACCGGCGTACGCAATTACCGTCTCTATGGACTATTGGTAAATCTTATTAAGTCTGCATCTGTGGTTATTGAATACTTGACGCTAGCGGACACGACTCTGCAAGAAATACTGAGCATCTGACTATCTGAGCATAATCCTGATTGTTTTTGGTTTATCGTGTTTTTTTACTTGTGAAATGCATTTTTTGGCACCCATGAATTGTTACATACTGCGTTAAAATGTGTAGTGTGTGGAAATACTTTTCTAAAGACTTGACAGACATAAGTAAAGCAAAATGCAACCAGTGTGGTTAAAATAGTGTCTCGGGGTGGTAAAGATGAAAGCTGTTTTACCATATCAAATTTAAACAATCACCTGACACATTGTGAAGCACATCAAAATATGTTGAAAACTGCGAACTTAGAAACGACCAAGAGGGAAGGGCATTGGTATCAAAGTATCAATATCGGAACAACTCTAATTTTTATCATACATAGTCTTTTTAAATATGTGCAGTAAAAAATCACACGTTTTGAACAACCAAAGTTTTGTCAGAGGGCCTAACAAAAAAATCTGTTGTTGAAAGTTAAGATAGCTAAAAAACATTAAGGTAGAATTCTGTAATTTTTTTTTCTGTTCGCACAATGCACTTTTATTATTTTGTTTAAGCAGTGCTTTTATAACTGTGTATAAATGGTTTATATTAGTCTCTTCAAGAAACAGTTTGCCCTTGCCAGTGCATTGTGACCGTTGTTCCAGGTGTCAGGCAGAATACAAAATCTTAAGTAAGAAAAAGTGAAATGGTTTTCAATGATGTCTGTTGATAAAGGAAACTAATGGTTTTGTCTTAAAAACCTAACTGTATATTTCTCTGGAAGTTAGGTATTTTTGTAAGGAAATAACCATTGATAAAGAACACTGCTTTTCCATAGGAATAACACTGCCAATTTGAGGTTTTACGAATAAAATAACATTTCTCAAATCATGTATGTCGTAAAGAGCTCATGAAAAATTGGAGCGATTCTCATGCGGAAACCTGCAATTTTTTAGCAAGAAAATAACATAGCAACTATTTTTTGACAAAAATTACACACTTGTTTTAAAAATTAACAAATCTTTGAAAAAATAAAATGAACACCTTTTTTTTACTAACACGATTGATATTTTATGCTTTTTAATTACTACAACGTGTAATTTTGCAGTCAGAGCCGTTCAAAAAGAGGCATAAGTACGACTTAAGCTGGATTTTTGAGAATAGGGTTCGAGAAAACGTCCGTTTCCCAGGAACCATGAAGGGTCACAGAATTGACAGTTGACTGTATCAATTCTTATGTTTTTTTATGTTAAGTCTAAATCAATGTATTTTATTTAGTTACATAATGTGTTAAGTATGATATGTGACCAAATTTCAATTACAGTGGATTAAATGAGCATTTTTTTAGGGAACCTTCATACAACATACCTCCTTAGAACAAACACAACATATTTTGTTACCTTCAGATTTGTTACATACAGATTTTACTATCTGGAATCATGGAGACCCAAGGACGTTACTAAAATTTGCTGGTTTCACAACTTTATTCTGGAAATTTCTTTACAGTTTTTAATCATGAGACACATAAATGAAAATATTGAGAATTTAAGTTAATATTACAATTATATACATCACATTAACTTTGTAACATGAAAAAAAATTTGATTTCACATTCTTCTCAGCTAACTTATTCTTTTTCAAAAAGACTTTGAGAAAAATATATGTTGTTTACAACAGAGTGTATGAGATACAGTGAATATAAAAATTTATTTGCAAAGAAAAAAAAACTGTAACCTGTAAAAACTTACTACTTCCTCTGGTATAGGACAGTTATAAGAGATTTACTTACTTTTCATCTTGCTGCTTGATACTGAAAGTGTCAGAGTCACAGAGTGACTGATATATACACGCAGAGAGAGCAATCGCCAAGTCCCTGAGCACAAAAACTTCACTGAAATGTGTGTGTGATGGCATTGGAGGTGACCGGAGTTCAACTATTGTCTGCAGCATGTCTTGTGTTTGAGACTGCAGAAGGCGGACAAATAGAATTAAAATCTGTATATTTTGCTATTAAATTTTGGTTTGCTTATATATTCGTGTATTATTATTCATATATATATATATATATATATATATATATGTCTGTACCATTTTGTTCCAATGTTGTACAATTTTGTATTAAATTTTATGATGTGAACTTAAAACAGAATAAGTATTGCAATAATTATATACGTTATTCTTGAAAAATTTAAATTCCTAATTAAAATTACATTAAAATTTATATCTCCTAGTATATATTTTTGTTCAGATTTCCATTTCGATATTATTATTCATTAATGTAAAGACATCAGAAACATAATATACTTACATCAATATTGAAATGAATTTTATAAATATATATTAGTTAATTTTATTACATTAATTAATTAGATAACTTCGAATAAAAATTTTGGAAGGCAACTGATGTTTGTAGCATTAATTCGAGTCACAATACTAAAAATTGTCACTAAAAAACACATGTTTAATAATATAGGCATTTCCCTGACTTTTAGTTTACCACAATGACGATAATTCTAATAAATGGTCTACAAAATCTTTGGAATTTTTACTTATAACTTAAACTAGTGGGGTTGCAATGGTGTTAAGGTCAGACTACTCACCTCTCACAAATGCTTACCATGTTCGATTGTCGGCGGTGTCGCTCATGGATTTTCGTACATGGTAATCGTCCTGGGCAATGCCACTGATCTACGGTCTTTCTCGGGGATCTCCCGTTTCCCTCCACTCTCACATTCTGGCACTGCTCCATATTCACTTCGTTTCACCCTTATAGGCTCTAAAGACACCAATTACTCTCTTCACTCCACTACAACTTAAAATATTGTCTCAAGTATTAGTTAGTACATGTGGAAATACAGGTATTTTTTCAAGCACTCACTGATAGTTTATGGCTCCCAAGTAGGACGAGTTCTTCTTCACTGCAAAGGAAAGTGAACTGTTGCCTACAACAATCGAGGCCATGTCTGCCGAACACGAAGTCAGTTCTTTCATGAAGACTGCATAATTTGTTACGAAGATGTAGTCCCCTTGGCAAATTCGTTCCATGATCCGAAACAGGGTTTACCCTAAAGGCACACCCGTTGGGCGCACTGGCAATTGGTCATTACATCGTAGCATGCGCCGCGACATACGATGTGACACGCCATCAAATGGCATCGAACTGGCCTGTAGGGCGAAGCTGCAGTGGTAAGTGTCCTATAGTGAACCTATAGTAAAGAGCATTTTTCCAAACACATAAAACAACCTCATAACATTCACAGCAACAGTCAGGGGTGTGTTTTGCTGTATTAAGAGCAATCGAGCATGACAACCCAAACCACTTTGCCCAGGTGGACTCATACACCACTTCAGGAGACAGCAACCTGGCAACATTGTAGCCAGAGAAATTCCAAAATGACACAGGAAATGAAATACAGACACTTTTCACAAGAAAGTGTAATAGTATCTTTAATGATCAATTATAAAAGAGTAATTATGTTTTCAAAAGAGTAAATTGCCTTTAATGGCCTCCATTCTATTTACACGTCATTTAGCGCAGTGGCACTCCCCATCAACTTTACAACTTCAACCTACAGATATTTTTTAATCAACAGAGGTGTTACCAATGTGTTTCATTAAATTTTATATAATTTTTCGTCGTTGCTATAATATTACATAGTGTTCATGTCATATTTTTTCATTCTGCGTTTGACTTCTGTTCTCGTCCCTTGTGACCGAAGCCGATGTCACTTGATTAGTTCGTCTCAGAACTCGGGGCAGAATGACAGCATTGGTCGCCTGCTCCGCGAGCTCCCTCGGTGCCATCATTTAGGTTGTTATCACTTCACTGCAATAGTTACTAAATTAACTGGAACATTTGTTTTCTTTCTTTGCATTACCGAGAGGAGAACAACCCACACTCTCACCAGAGAGCTTAATGCTACTGCATATCTGCATAAAACCACACTCATTTTCACGCTAAGTTCACAGGCAGGCCGTAAGTGTTTGGCCATTTACTTTCACTATTCATGTGTAATCAAGCACTGTAAATAAACTGCTTTACAAAGTTAATTCTATAGTGTGCTACCCCCTTTGTAGTACCTCCCGCAATTTTTCTAGAATATTTCACGCATACGAGACAGCCCACAGTGCTGTCATAAGGTGTAAATAGTGTAACAGTAAGTACGTGACAACATCATCTGCAAACTGACAGAGGTCTCCAAGGCTGCATGGGCCGTCGAATGAACTACCCACATCACTAACTCTACACTGGGTTATGTTGCTGGGCAATTCTACACTCAACCAGACCTGGGTCACCGCGACAACATTAAAGATGGTTTTTTCAACTAGGGGCCAGCATTTCACCAAGCCGTTCTTTTCCTACATCATTGTGTTTCAAAAGGTAACCTTTAATTAAATTTATTAACACACGATTATAAAAGTAGACGATTTTACTAATTTACGAAGTTGTTTTATATTTGAATTATGATTATTGCAATCATTATGTTTTTTACATATAAAATAGAAAAAAAACCTGGTTCCTTGCTGACACTAGTGGTAACCTTGTGGCACAAATTTTCTACTTTACAAACCTTTGACATTAACTTTCACAACCTGTAGTAGAAGTTACCTCATCGCGATTAATTACCTTGATATCGGCCATTATGGATTTGTGTCGCCTTGACACTAACGTAAGTGTTTTATACTGGGGTATAATTAAACTTTACCTCAGTTGGCAATGGCCTCAAAATTTTGTATTAAAAATTAACATTAAAAATCAATTTCAAATTATTTTAGACTGATTTTAAGAGATTGTGGATTAGACTCAGAAAATGGTAGTATGATGGCAGGTGGGCCGCTGACAATGTGACATATTTATTATAAGCTGAAATTCATTAGGTATGGACTCTTTACGGTAAACTGAGTACTTTTAAAATCCCTGTTTAATTTCTTATGTATGGCCATCGTGTATTCTTACACCATATGCAGAAATCCCATCACACATGGCTGGAAAATTGTGTGCCATTATAACAGAGGAATAGTTGTAGACGATACAATGGGGAATAATACTCTGTGTCGTACACTTTCACGATTGTTTTGGCATGTGCAATTGAGACCAGGAATGCTTCCACTCATCTTGCAAACAAGTCTGTCACGACTAATACAAATATTTTCCATTAAATCGAGTCCCATAGTCTCGAACGGCTCGGTTGGTGCACATGGCTGTTGTAACTGTTGGTCATCTGAGTTGTGGGTGTTTAAACAATTGCTTGTAATGCCCATGAATACAAAATTACGAACACCCAAAGTATCGTTGGGTAAGTAGAAGTGTCTCAGAACGTTCCGGAATGTTTTCCACACGCCTGGATGTCCCACCCAAGCACTGGTATTCAAGAATCTGTAGGTATTGTTTGAAGCACCACAGTACAGTTAGACATTCGCGATTATTATCGTTATAGCATCACTGGAGAGAACAGAATTTTCCACTGCGAAAGTCAATGATGCAGCGAGAACCAATATGTCACAACTGAAAGAACACTGCATATACGCACTTCTCGCTCGCATCAGTCCGGCCATATATGTGATGGTTAAGGTCATGGCATGGTAGTGCTGGGTACTCACGAAATCAGCGCCTCTGTTCATCGAAACTGTCTTGATGTTCCTGAGATCACTTTAATTTGATATTTGATATGAGATCAGTTAGAGTTATGGTAACCATTGCAAATTCTTCTATGTATTCTCTTCGATAGTTTGGCACTGGGTAACTGTCAATGAGACTAAGTTGGTCTTATTTTGGATGGCTTTCATACTCGTCAACGAGGTGGCCAAGAAACTGTGTACTCGGCTTCCCAATGTGGAACTTTGAGTTTGGCACACATCAAGCCATTATTCGACGTGAACCAGGCATCCACATGTGCTCTTGAGGCCACTTGCACCTCTGCAGTCACTTACACCCCCTAGCCGATACTGGGCCGAGGCGAACACTCGGCAACGAGCACGATATAATGTGCCAGCAGGATAGGAATGCGCTCACCTAGTCTTCATTAACTACGTGACTCAAATTATCATCTTTCTTTATTTACCTCAAGAGTTAACTCTTGGGTGTGAATAACAAGCAGACAAACATGGTATTCCTCCAAATGCCATAGCTTTCAGGCACACCATCCATTGCAGGGAATGTCGGGGCAGCTTGGGCTGCGATGCCTGAAGTCTTATCCAGTGATGTCATGTCGAACAGCCTACTGGCCAAGTGAAGAGTGTTGTACTTCCAAGCGCAGTGAAATTGTTAGGAAATAAATATCGAATGCATTCAAAGTGCTTCGAAGCATATAGCCTTTAAATACATTGGTAATTCTTTATTAAATATCAAATAGAGCATGGCTACCCACAGATTTTTTCAAGGTTGAACTCGTCCAACCCTCTAAGGTTGGGGCACTTGGACTCGCCCATTGGTGAAGACTACCGGAAGTGGTATGGCCATTTTCCAAGTACTTATTTTATTCATTTAAATTGTTTCTTTTATTTAACTGTATGAAAGTAAATATATATTTTATATTTCAGCAGACTAACAACCCTGGCCTCCATTTCTTTCATTTCATTTCTTTAGTAAAGTGACATACCCCACGATGTAACATTTACGAATCTAAATAAGAGTTAACATAAATCAGGTATGTCACCAATATGTATTTCTGTCGTGCAATTTCACTGTGTTTCATTTTGTTAAGACATAAGATGATTCACTTTATTTTTCACTCAATTTTGGTGCTGGCTACAGCTAACCCTAAAGGAAGCCGACGACATGATATCGGTTTGACTCAAGCTCTTAGCAGTTGGACAGACTGGCAGCACAGGAACTTCGATCTGCGCAGACTACCTCGTTACCCTCAAACTTGGTCTTTATAATTTCACTATAAGAATAAAGTAAATCTCTAGAACATTTTATTTCCTTTCATGCCAAGGCGTTGACAGAGTGCCATCCTGTAGACAAACTTCGATTTAATGCACCATGTGTATTTCCAACCTAATTCATCCATGGCCTAAGCCATTTTTATTCAGCATTGGTCACCAGCAGACTGAGTGTCGGGCCCACATAACTTATATATGGTAGTGTAAGTGCTTGTGTACAGCAAGGGAACAATTAAACATCTTAACCTTATGGTAGCATTTCATTTGTTTTAACCCCTCTGTGTACTTAGGTTGCTGCACCCACTTGCAGCACAACCAAAGTGTAAGTAAAAGCATGTGAGGTGGCTTATTTCTTCAAGAACATAATAGTGAAAACATACTAGGCATATTGTATAACTGGCACTATCGACATCAACAAGCACCACAGACCTGGAAGAACTCAAGTGACCCACTAGCCATCGACCGCAAGATCCTCAATTAATTCATGCTCACTGAGTTATGGTACCGGGCAACTTCATCAGGTCACACCTTAATCTGGTAAGCGAGGTAAGGGGGAGACTCTCGTCAACACCCCTAGAACATTCTCATTCCACATGGCTTTCCCAACTTGTGGGGCTATACAACAGGAATGGTGGAAAAATGTGCGAGTACAAGAATGGTGAACATGGGCAATTTACATTTGCAAATGTCCCAATATGTCTGAGTGTATCTATGTTTTGTTTCACGTGCTTATGACTCACGGCATTTCAGTGTTCTTTGTTTTCCTTATTTATGTGTCACTATGTTTCAGTGTACTTTGTTTTCCTTATCTACTTCTCACGTCGTTTCATTGTAATTTCTGTACCAATCATAATAACAGTTTACATCTCGCGACATGCAAAATAACTTTTCCAGAGGCATTCATGCAGTCAACCGATTCCTGGCTCAAACAACTTGGGAGCAGGATACTTCGAGATGTGAGTGGGATGGGGTTTTCCTGTGCCACATGCTTGATGCCGATCAGGGTAGCTGGACCATGCAACCATCAGCTGTTTGTGACACGACCGGGTCTTCAACTATGCCGAACCGCAAGGTCGCTGATACTATCCGTGCAGCTGTGCCAACAGCAGCAGGCCCAACTGCATCAGACAAAGCCAATGCGAGGGGCCGAGCAAGAAAAGGGAGCCCTCCATATGCATGCCGACATTTTGAAGGGCAACAATTTCATTGGCATAGTAACTGTCCAAAATGCAATTCCAAATAAGCCACACCCTCAGACAGTAAAACACCACTTATGGGTAACAGTTAATTGGGGTAGAAGAGCAAGGAGCTCACTGCCCCCGGGTCATGTTCAACAAATCACCTCCGACACCTCAACAAATACTGCTTCAACAGCTCACCAAGGGAAACCACCAGATGATTAGGATAACAGTCATTTTGAATAACAAAGCATGCAATGCATTGGTCGATATCTCAGCTGCACACAACTGTGTGCGTGTTGGGTTAGTCGATGTCAGTAAACTTAAACAGTCGACACAGTAACTGTAGCTTGCTACACGACAGCACACAAGGGGAATCAATGAGCGAGATGACAATGGCAGTCTGAATACAGGATATGGAGATCACCACCACAGCCCTCGTGTCAGCTGAACTGCATAATGATGCCATCCTAGGTATCCCCTGGCTCACAGAACAGAATACGACTGTCGAGCCAGCTGCACGCAGAATACATTTCAGGTAGAAAGGCCGGCGGACTATTTACGACCTCGAAGCCTGGATCACAACTTGCGCACCGGACATCCAACTGGACGAGATATATCACATGGTACCGCCGGAGGTTCGCAATGCTGTGCAAAATTTACCTTGTGAGCGGCGCGACATATTTGCGATAACCGACCCATTATGTCACACGACAGTGGCAGAGCACGAGATACACTCGAACACAAGCGACCAATCTATGCTTCTTTGCGCTGTAACCAACCAGACCACTGCATAATCATTAAAGAGCAAATTAATTAATGCTTGCTGAGGTGTTTGAACCCACACTCAGTTATTACAACAGTGCAATCACTCTAGCTCTAAAGAAAGATGGTACATGGCACTTATGCATCGTTTTTAGGCCAATCAATCTAATCACCAAAAGTGCACACCCACCATACATAAGCTTTTAGATAGGCACTGCCACACTTGGTCTAGCCAAAATCATGACATCGCTTTAACCGCACCAGATGGGCATAGATTTTAGTTTTGTGCAATGCCTTTCGGGATCAAGTGTGCACCGCAATGATGGTCTAGATACTCGACATGTACATAGGCAACTTTGCCCTCGCGTATTTGGACTATGTAGTGGTGTGGTTGGAGATGTGGGAGGACCATATGAAACGCCTATCACTGGTCTTACAGTGGCTAATATTTAACAAACAGACATGTGCCAAGAAGAAGTGCCACATAGGAAGGCCTTAAATTTCTCGGTTATCTGGTAAACGAAAATGGAAGTCGACCCACTCCTCAACAACAAGCCATCATTAACTGTTATGCAGTGCCACACACAAGAAAACCATTAAGGGAATTTTTTTGGCTTGGTAAACTGGCTAAGGGAGTACATCCACAACTCCACCATAGTGACTGTGCCACTAACAGATATGCTTTCTCCCAACTGAAAGTACCAGTGGACAGCAGAACATGATGTGTGCTTCGCAGAACTGAAAGAATGATTCCGACAGTGCACTACACTATCCCGCCAGAACCCTAGATAACATCTATACCTACAAACAGATGCAAGTGAAAAGGGTTGGGAACCATATTGTTTCAGCTCCGGGACAATCAGGAGCGACAGATAATTAATTTCATCAGTGCAAAATTTGGACCGAATGGAGCGAATGTACAATGTAATTGAGCGCGAGTGCCTCGACGTAGTGCTTCGCTGTAGTATGGGCCGTAAAGAGGTATTGAGCCTACCTCGAATACCAGTGCTATACTCCCCAGATGGATAACCACTGCCTAGTATGGCTACACTTCATGAAAGAAGCATGCAGCAAACTTGCACGATGGACGTTACTTCTCCAGTCCTATAATTTCGAGGTACAGCATGATCCCAGGGCCGAAAATCAGTAAGACAATGAACTCTCATGCATGCTTGGCTAACTGTAGCAGTGGATGAGGATAAGTGGGATGACCCTATATCAGCCAACCACCGAACATATGGCGATGGCGTAGCTAGCTGCAATGTCATTGAGGCGCCGATGGGAATCGAACTATGGCTGGACAAACTCGAGGTCCAGGTAGTAACTGCTCAACAACAGTGTCTCGGACACACAGCGCTGTCCAGCAGAACTGACAAAAGAAAAAAGGATGGTGGCAAGTGAAAGGCATGTGAATAGAGACCCGGCAACGCTAACCGGAAGCACCGTGGAACCTCTACATGCCCAAGGACGAGAAACAAGTAATGCAATGTCACACACATGCCAGTCAGTTTGCGGGTCCCCCAGGAGCACTACAATATATGCCAAATTTTGCAGGCTCACATTCACTGGCCCAGAGCCACCCATGATGTGCACAGACATGTACACGAGTGCAATACCTGTAATTAATTTAATGCCAATATACTGATGTAGTAATGCAACAACAATCACAAGTGCCTAAAGAGCCTTTTGAATTAATTTTACTGTACTTTATGGGTCCTTACACCCGGAAAACTGCCAGAAAGCAATTTATTCTAATCATGAGCGACTCATTTTCCAGGTGGCCAGACACCTATCCAGTTTCCAGTGCAAGAGTACATAACATCGCACATGTACTGGAGACCGAGTTCTACCCCTGCTGAATTTATCCCAGAGTACTACAAACTTATAATAGCTCATGGGAAGGCAGTGGTGCTATCTGTGTACCAAGTGGGGAGTAGTACAAAACACCATGGCCATTTAAAACCTGCGGGACAACCCGACCGAGCATCGAAATCAAGACCTCAAGATGCAGTTTCGATTGCAGGTTAGGAAAAACCGTATCACCTGTTCCGAACACCTACCAGCAGCGCTGTTTACCATCAGAAGTCATATGAATCTTGACAACGGCCAATCACCTGCTGCAATAATGCAGGGCTGCGAACTGCCACTGCCCTCTGATTTCACCGGCTGGCCCATAAAGAGTTGCAGACGAAGCCGAGGACAGTACAGCCCAGCGGCAGCACCACGAAGCAAACCTACATTCTGCCTGGATCAATCACGCATGCTACTTAGCAAAGTGAGTCACAGTAACCATATGTCTGTGGTGCAGACTAAAACATGGGCAGCTCATATAGATCAGAGAGCACAAGCTAACACGTAGCAAGAAGTACTATTTCATGGGTTTCGCCCCTAAAACACTAAGATACACAACATTTCTCAACAAAGTGTATAACCAAAAGAGAGTCGCCATCCAGCGTGACTGACTATGCCTGGTTCTGAAGGAGACTGGCATCGAGACGACCTGCAACACCCTACCAGGAGGGTCTCCAAGAAAATAACGAAGCGACAGCAACAACTGCCCCAAGTGGCGAGTCTTGTTCAGCTAGCCCTGGAACTGATGGGAGCGCTCTCCTGAGCCTATGTTCCTGCCCGCGACGCCCAGTGTCTAGATGCTCACAAGGGATACAGACAAAACACAGGAGCACTTAGGGAATTCGTATCCTCCAGAACGAAACACATCAACAGCAGCCACTGCAGACTGCCAGGCCAGACTGCAGAGCCACGACGCCCTGCACCGTGATGCCCACCTACGAAGACATCGCCGTTGGTGAACCACCAGAAACATCTGTGTGCAGGATCTCCCCACAGGTAAGCTCCCCACCCACCTATGCAGCAATGCCTCTGAGGCACCACACAGCAACTGACACCACATCGTGGAACGACTGACACAGCGATGGAGGGAGTGTATCAGACATAGACAGCATGGCAGTAGAACACCCTCCTTTCCCCTCATGCTCACCACAGACATGTAGATGCGCACACATTTGCAGCAGTAGCAGCAAAGATGAGACAGTCAAGGATGGAGAGGAGGGGTCACCACCCCCCCCC
>NQII01006466.1:0-57981 GCA_002778355.1 Clitarchus hookeri | reverse complement strand
GCCCCCCCCCCCCCCCCCCCCCCCCGCTGCTGCAAGCGGTAATGCCGCATACACTGCATGACATGCACACCCTGCAGAAAGGCTACCACCCTGCCCTGCATGCATGCTACAGCCCATTGACATCGCGGGGTTCCTGACCCTGAGACAACAGCAGCGAGCGCTAGGCTGCGCTCACACGGCCCATACCAGCTGAGGCCATGTCAGCATCTGCAGTCACTGACCACCTGTTGTGCCTGATGGCATTATGGGCAACCTGAGGGACTGCGGGGGCAAGATGTCACCAAAGAGGCGGGTGTTTGATGTGAACCATGCGTCCACGTGTGCTCCGATGACCACTTGCATATCTCCAGTTACACCAGCTAGCCGACACCAGGCCAAGGGAAACACTCGACTACAAGAACGATAGATTGTGCCTGCTAGAACAGAACACACCCGCTTCATCTTTATTTACTATATGACTCAAGTGACCGTCTTGCTTTATTTAACTCAAGAGGTTACTCTTGGGAGCGAATAACAAGCAAGCCAAAACACGGTTTTCCCCCCGTGTCATAGCTGTCAGGCTCCCCATCTATTTACTCTACATCCTGTATGCACTGTATAACAGTGATGTTTACTTCGCCCATGGTCTCATTAGTATGTTGTCGAGTAGCTCGCTGAACTGTTAGTTGTTTGAGTTTAACGCTGCCTACATTTATAATATTTGAATGTACCTAAATTATATAAAGCTGCCATGTCTATAATAGCATGGAAGGGTTGGTTATTGATTAACAGAGAAATATGTATGAAACTGTATGTGGTACCAGTTATTTGTGACAGCTAAATCTGTTGCAGTGTCAGGCAGGTAGCGCTGTTTGCCATTTCCCAGGAGTGGCTTACCTTTTCCATTGGTTTTGGCACTTTTCTCCCGTTCAGGACACCTGTGTCAATGTATTTGCTGTCCATCACATAGGAGGCAAGGAGAAATGGTAGCTGTTTACGACCCGGCTGTGTTTTGGCAGGGACACAGTCTGTCTTCCATAAATGCACTGTGGTTGTTCAGTAAATTTCTGATACCACTGACTAAATAAACAATTCGTCCTCTTTTAAATGAAAACTATGAGTCTGGGGAATTTCGAGATCTCTTTAAGTGTCCAAAATTATCGCTTCATGGAAGCATGGTATCATGTACCTGGCACAGCATAACTGGAATGCTGGAGTCGAGTAGCAGGATGGTTTGCATCAAGTCTTTTTCGCATGTATGCACGATGAGCGATAAAACAGCTTGGTACTCTGTGTGAGTAGTATCTGTAACCAGTTCAAAAAATTCTCTGAGCATGAGCTTATAACATTATGTGTGAATGAAGCTCACTTTTTGTGTTACAAAACTGTGCAATCATTGATTTTTCTGGCTTATGCTCTTCCAGAATTACTTGACTGCAGGCTGGTAGTGAGGTGAATGTGGCAGCGAAGCAGCATGTGAATGTACTATGAAACTTTGGTCATGTGGTGTCGTAGTGAGAGATACCACACCACCACATTTCGGCATTGCCACTGAGTGGGTCATCAACACTGCTTGGCGAGTCTTCTTCATCTTTGCCATTCTGTTTCAATCAACTGGTGCAGTCGATGAATGTAGCTGGATCTTTGTTTGACAGGCCGGAGTAGGTTGGCAAAAATTTGTGTGTTCTGCAAAAACACATGGCACGGTGGGGGTGGCTGTGAAAGTGTCCCCCTAGAGCAGTAGCTGGCTGGATGAGGGGGGCAAAGTGAGCGAGTGACAGCACTGGCAAAAATGCTACTGAACATGTTGTGGCAGGAGGGCACGACATTGACAGTTGTGGAACACGCTGCATGCACGTGAATAGCTCATGTCACGGATCACACCACTCTCCAGGAGTAACAAACTGTCTGTGGCCTCATCTCTCACAGGAGTCGCAGCAGATGAAATCATTGCCAATTCTTGTACAGAATCTCTGTCGAATAATATTACAGTTGAATTGGATGAATGGAATGTGGTTGCAATTATGCATATATAGACTGTTCAATGTTTGTTTTGGACTTAGTTGCATGCCATTTATCACAATCGAAAAAATAATCTGTGCATTCCATTGCATGTTTCTGAGGTGACACACACTTGTCATGGTACATGCAGAAACACTGAGAGCACACAAGCATGGCTGGGACGATAAAATCCCCCCAACGAATGTTTGCACATTTTCGGATTTTCTGCCAAAAGTATGTTGGTGTGGGTGCAAAGTATTGTTGAGAAACAGAGCACTCGCGTAGCATGGTTTCACTTACAAGGTTGACAAAGCCCTGGACTCGATGCAGTCTCATTCACAGTGTACATGAGTCTCCGGTGTGCCTGCGATGGTACATGCTTTCCTACACAATAATGCATTCACTCTCTCAATTTGTTAGTTGAGCCGATGGGCTGCCACTGTGTTGTGGCACAGGCTGATGTTCCCCTGTAAATAGTCCAGTTAGAACATGTGAAGTTTGGTTAGAGAGCAGAAACATTTCAAGCAGAGGCATGTGGAGCACTGTTCACTGTATGCCAGTTCATGTTGTAATGTTCCGCTCTCTAGTTATTGCCACATTTTTTTATATTATTACAGCCTCACAGGTGGGTGCCATGTGGTTAACGTTCGGCACTTGTTACTGTCGACTGTTTACGTTGCCATGGCTTGCCCTCGACTAGATCAGAAGGTAGAAACACGAGACTCAGTAAATTGAACGCTAGTTACTTAAGAAAGAAGTTCCAGATTAGTTTGATATATATATTTATTTAACATTCAGCCACACAGTTCACAGACGGAAATTTAGTATGTAGAGTACAAACAAACCTCTCTTGAGATAAATATAAAAGTACAGACAGAGCGCCACAGTAGTTTACCGGTTATTGTCTCAAATCTTGCATAAAAATAAATATCTTATGGGGCTACCTCCCACACCGGCAGAGAAATAAAATAATAAAGTCTAGTGGCCGGTGTGGGGGTTCACGTCACACACGACGCGACCTAGACTATCATTGTACTACGACGACTACGGTCCTGACCTGCCCTCATGGGCGACTGCCCCGAACAAACTTAAAATGCGGCTACCTCCCACACCGGCTGAAAAATGATATATTAAAGTCTAGTTGCAGATTTGGGAGTTCTCGTCCTGTCCGAACGCGGCCTAGACTATCATTGTACTACGACGACTACTGTTCTGACCTGCCCTCACGGGCGACTGCCCCGAAGTACCTTCTTCCGACGACTGACTTGAATAAGACTGCTCTCAGGGCGACAGACAGACGCCCATTTTTGTGCTACCTATCACCCCCCTCTCCTGAGATAAGCGCCTAGCATCTGCCAGCAGCGTCATGACAAACTCTGCTGTGTCCCGCGATCAACACATTATCGACTGCTGCGCCGTCAACAGAAACTAACCTCTCATACAACAAAAACTTGTTGACGTTGCCTGAAAATGCGCTGGAGGAACTAAAACTGTCGAGGCATTCAACATCCAGATAAACTAACCTCTCGTTTCGTATAAAATTTGTTGTTTCATTAAAACTGCGCCGAAGGTACTAAAACTTTTCGACGTTGCCTGATCCACAGAATCGAACTAATCTAATTAATGCTGACGCTTCCCCAAAAAACCAAAGTTCGAAACGAAACTGTAACCGTCCTCCTGATAAAACGTAAACAGCAGACGTCCGCCCCATAGCCTACAAAAGCACACGTCTGCCGGATAAACTAACACGGGAAACGAGCCACCGTGGCTTTAAACTTCAAACCAGATAAAATTATTACCAAGCTTTCCAAGGCTTCAATACACACGAATAAATTTTACACACGAGTCCCGAAAAATTACGAATATTGCGTCATTACAATGTGTCCAGCGTAATTTATATGGCACAAAAGGCATGGACACATCATTGTGAATGTTAGTTGTTCGCTTCACCAGGGTCATGGACACCCTAATGGAACATCGCTGAAGGGGAGGCTACTGGACTGGCGGGGAGCTGTGAGGAGTGGCCGCAGATGCTGCTTGCATCTCCTTTCTTAATTCTTCTCAGCGGTGGAGAGGAAGATGACATCACCGTTGGCTGTGGCGATGAATATTGCTCTCTAGTGCAGCAGGGCAGAAAGTGCGCAGTTGCATTCTCAACATGGCCGATTTCCCTTTGCTGTTAGAGACAATGACGTTGGCCTGCTGTGTAGATGTTCATGTCGCCATATTTTATTTTTCTGGCCCCAGGAATTTTTACACAGAGAATGGTCTCCAGTAGGATGGGAATGTGTGGGAAAACAGGAAATTTAAGGGTAGCAAAAAGTTACATGAACTAGTAGGCTAAAATGGTAACATTTACACGTTAAACTACCGGCGTTTCAAAAGACAAATACACACAGGACACTATACAAATACAAGAATATGGGAGCACTGGGAAAGGCACAATATAAACGGAAATACACTGAAAATACACGAAAATGGATGGGTAAATTTTAGAAAAAAAAGGAAGTGATTAAGTTAGGCACATTGGATTTGGATAGCAGTTTAGGTTCAGAAACATTGCATTTTAGTGTATGTTGTGGCACAAAGGAGCGAAAGATATGAATTGTGGAGCAGGCCACACAGAAGGGCGCCAACCGATGTGTTGCTGGGTTCGGATATTATGAGAATTAGGAGTTGTGTGTGTATAGTGCAAGCCTAAGGCGTAATCCTGCCAGGCAGGGGATAATTTTCTCTGGAGCGCCAGCTATGAGGGCATAAGAATGAAGGGTATACAGTCGATGGCCCATTAGATGTGGCCTCCCCTGATGGTCCAGCATTGGTGGTCAGCTAAAATACAAGGTTTCTAGGCTAATGAGAGATTTTTCAGCCACTTTCAACATATAGTCACTCCCATGATAGTATTGATACTAGCCATCCCAACACCTTTAATTACAAAACAGCCGAATAAAGACATATCTTCCCTGAGGAAAATTAAAGGTTATGCACTGGTGGAGTGGCCGGATAATTAAAGATGCTTGGTGAATATTTTGGCACAACATAGTTTATTTGAATTCACCCTCGCCTGAGGTACATGAGAAAAATTTTTCTCCGCAATAGCTTGGAGAGCGCCTAAACAGAGAAAGCGATGCAAATCATACATGGTATTAAATGTGAATAACAACACCTCAGGGGTAAAAAATGATGTAGGGTGTCACGCTTTATGGCCAATGAAAATAAAATTTACTGTTTCCATTTAAATAAATTACTATTTACGTGCTACACGATTCGCGGAAATATCGGTAGGACCAGAGAGTTCATGCTCGAACGATAACCCAACTCAAATGCCGAAACGCTACTGGCTGTCATGGTTGGTACATGTGAGAACTTCTCCCGCATGTATGCCAAAGTATAAAAATCGTTGGCATGAAAATTTAAAAAATACACTTTTCTTGAAATTAACACAGTTGACCCTCACAAAATAACAGGTATAAAAATGAAGTGAACACAGTGCATATGACATAGATAGCACATGCAATAAAGCAAGATGTTACTGATAACTAATAAGCGTACTTTCCTCTACATGGGTGCAAATATATTTTAGTAAAGTTCTTGAAATCTTAGATGGTAGGTAGGCACAATGAGAAGATCTTCACAATCTACTGACTGATTCGAAAACAGTGTAGCATGTAAATGATGGTAAAAATTGTTGTTTATTTAACAGAAAATTTATAGTTATACAAACAAAACTATTGGCTCTGTGCATAAACACGTTCTACTGAAGTCTTGACTGAAGTTTATTTTTGATCCTAGAAATGGTAAACATTCAGATTTTCAGGAACCATTCGGGAGATATACATATTACACAAATACTTCTAGATTAATCCAATATATTACTGCGGTGATGCAATCGCAATTACTACATCATTGTATCTAAGAAAATATATTATGAAACAACTGTCATTCATACTCATGTAATTTTGTCACAATTTAAACTATCGCAGAAAACTGAGCATAGCTATAGTTTTTCACATTTTTTTACATTGTAATTATTTTGTATTTACTCTTTAAGGCCACAATCACACAACTTGCAACACACGACAGATTTATGGCCACAGGAACATTGCAAAAAAAAAAAACCTTTAGTTGAAGAAAAAAAATTGGCATGTATACCAGAATATTTTTTCCTTACTGGTAAGTCTGAGCGAAATATTTTGAAATTGAAAAATATTCCTATTGTGGTGTTTGTGTGCAAATAAAACTGTTTGTTGAAAAATTATACACATTTCTGTTCCACTGTGATATTAATATTATATTTCACGTGTTGAACAGTTTACATTTCCGATACTGTAGGTAGTTAAGTTCATTCGCCGGAACTGTTCGCAAGTTCACAACAGTTCGAGACGGAGATCGATTTCGTCTCCGGAACTTTTCATTCGCCGTAACCGTTCGCAAGTCTGCAACATTTCCGAGACTGAACAGTTCCGAGGTTGCTAACAGTTTCATCCAATCGCCTGAATTAGCAACTCAGTGTACTTAAATAATAATCGCGGTTTACAAATTTTAAGGTGTGTTTTATAATTTTTTCAGTTATTAGAGGTTTACCACACAAAATATAAACAAATTTTGTGTATTTTCTGTACGGAAGTTGAGGAATAGTGTGGCGTTCTGACGGAAATGTTCATTTGGCTTGCTCGTAACCACGGTCTAAGCTTGAACTATAGATCCGGTTCTTCTCTCCAGAACCCTTCTTTGGAACGGTTCCGGGAAATATGCCCCATCCCTACTGCACAATTGCAGAAGTGAATTCATGAAAATATTCACACGTTTTTCTTGTGCGGAAACAATTGCCGTTGAACAGGTTATTTCAAAGCCTGCTTGCATGCAGGTTCGGGTTGCGATTATGTTTGAAGCTTCCACCGGAGCTTGTACATAACATTTTGTCGTGTATTAGGTACTATTAACAGGTACTTTTCTAGAACAGTATCAATTTGTTTCTTCCCTAATAAATATTTACAACATAAACCAACAAACCCCAACAGAAATTTCAGTAGTTTCTGTTGTGTGAAATTATTATTTTAATGAAGTTTTTTTCGTTTCTGTGATTTTCCATTGGCGACCCAATAACTTTTGTTGGATTCCAGTGGTTTCTGTTGTATACCATTTAGTTGGCAGAGATAATTTCAGTGTTTCTATTGTCAGAAAACAATGAAACAATGGAACCATTAGTTTTTACATGTTTTCTATTGGAGTACAACAGCTTCTAGTGGATTAGTTTGGTTTTTGTTGTAAATTAATCTGTTTGTTTGTGTTGTATTCTGGTGGTTTCCATGGACATCTGTCTGTTGGTTTCTGTCGTGTTTGGTTGGTATTTTATTGCGATGTAGCCAAGGTGCCACTGGTTGCTATTGTATTTTGTTGGTTTCTGTTGTATAACATTGGTTTCTATTAGGCTTTGCTGGGTTCTATTCCTATGTAAGTGTGTAATCCCATAGAATTGTAAATATTTGGGAGTAATGTTTTGGTTTAGTCAGAGTAGTGTGAAATTTCATACAATTGTAAATATTTTTGAATAAAATGTTTGCATGAACAGGATAGTATAAAGCTAAATGGTCGCGAAAGTATGCTTTACAATAGCGTTTGGTATCGGGTAGTACATCTGAGCAGGTGGGTTCAAGTGTTCTTCTCGATACCAGATATGGTAGCGAGTTTTACACTTCAGCGAATGGGCTCAGTGTATATCTCAATACCATGTGTGTAATCGAGTAGTATTGAGCCGACAAGCTCACAGTATACATATTTGAGCCTGTTGGCTCAAGTGTTCTATACAACACCAAGGAGTAAAATTGCTAAATGTGTCCCCATCTGAAAACCTTTACATTCCCATCACTGCCCAGTTAAGATATAACAGAGGGAGAGTGCGGCCATGCGGAATCTAAGTGACATCATAAATCAGATGTAAACAATCTGGTAGGCCTATCAGATTTTTCACCTATCCAGTAGGGCCACCAAACTTTGAAACACTGTGTTCCTCGAGTAAAATGGCTACAAGCTGTGCTAGTTGTGTTGGCACTTGTTTAATATAAATGCAATTCCATTAAATTCTTTCTTATTTATTTGGTATTCCAGGAAATAATTTTTTCGTATTAGAATGTGCTCTAGTTATGTTTAATTATTTCGTTTATTTAATTTAAATTTGTAAAATTTTCTTAACGTTTATTAATTATATATGTACATGATACTGTGTAAATTCTTAATTTTAATTAGCAAATTGAAAAACATAATTTGTGTATTATTATATGCCTTTCTCGACTTTCAAGTTATGTATCGATTTGTTGCGTGAGACCATTAAGTCTGGAGCATACTTTAGTATATATATGTTTCCTCTAACATTAATCCCTTCTTCTTTGCTTTCTCGCCATACAGCATGCCCCCCTTTCAAACAAGCTGAATCTATCACCCAGCACTATGATTTGCCCGTATGAACCTCCCGGTCGGAAGGGAAACACAGTACAGTTACACGATTTCATTGGGTACAACATTATCTTACACACAACAAAAATATAAAGAATTATATTTCATGGAATCTTCTTTCATCATTGAGATGGTATAGTTTTGGGTAAGTTTGTTTGAGGATATTTAATTTTATTCAGACGTGACCGTATTTTCTGTTTACAGTCATTTTTCAAGCGGTGCATTGTGGTCCTCCATTTCGCCTGATGGCTTAACGTCTTGGCTAATTGCTCATCCTTCTTGGGATGTGAGCCGCACACTAATTCGTGGCATGGTCATTTTAGACCACGATTCCACTTTTTTGGCCATCACTGCAGTAATGTCTGTAATGTTTTCGCCGTCCAAGTAAACTCTAAATTATTTTTTTGCCTGCTGCTTTTGCTTAGGAGTGCTATAAACTTTCTGTTTTCTAAAGCGACATCAGTGGTTTAATTACTAAATAACTTTTATTGGAACAGTTCAACTACAAAAATATTTTTTAACTTAATTAAAAGAAAGTAATGATGTAACAAAAACATTTTTTATTGTATGTATAATTTCAAATGAAGCGAAAGCAGGTACCCAATGATATAGTCAAGGCCATACAATAATATAGTTTAACAAAAGGAGATTTTGGTTTTTCACTATTTGTGTATTCAATACTCACCATATAAAAAAGAGGAAATTTTATATAATGATTGTTAGTCTGTTGTTGGCAAGACAGGAAAATTAAAATTAATTTGTTTTAAGAAAATTTACAATAGATTTTATTTTTTTTCCTGAATTAATTAATTCATAATTTTACAACTATAATGTTGTGTTGATGAGACAACAAAATATTGAATTACACCATAANATATATAATGAATAAAACAGGAGCATGCCCATGAATTATGCTTACATTATTAAACACTATTCTGCACAGGAATCTAGATCCCATCTTCTATTGATGTGACAGCCTTGTATTGTAACAAGAGTACCTATGGGTGCTCAAGTTCACAACACGAAGGTACTACATAACCTGTGGTAGCAGAGCATGGTTCCTGTTGTGGATAGGAGCTTTTTGTGCATGCTTGCTGCATGTGTCCCCTTGGGACATGGGTATGCACAAATTGTATTGGTGCTTTAACATTTAAGTTCAGTTAAGTGGGCTTTTTCCTTGTGTTTTTACGTAAATTCGTTGTATTCTGGTATCATGGCTTTTTTTATTGTGCCATAACTCCTTTTAAATGATGAAGTCAGTATGAGTGCACCATTAGAGGTGTACAAGCACCTGAAAACACACCAGCAGCATTAAAAATCTAATTGTATGCTGTTTTGAATGCTAATGTCCATATTTCTTTGGACAACTTGTAAGAGATTCTTATAAATGCAGAGTATCGTACCTGCACTACTAAGATAATTTCATTGCAAGAATTTTTTATAATGTCGGTGAAGATGATACATCTTAATCATACCCCATGTTAAAGAGCCATTTAGCAAACCTTAAAAGACATACTCAAAATCTTTTGGCCAAATTTGATGAGCATTTGTTAGATGTTCAATTAAAGTCACTTGAGAACCTTGTGGCTCATACCAAGTCTCTCTTTGAGGCTGTTTCCAATTTGGAGTCACTCTCCATTTATCCGTTGATGTTATCGATCACATTAACAAGGATTTTTCCACCATCTCAATCGTCTCAGTCACCCAACAGTTTGATAGTACTAATGTTAGTCCACCATCACCCCATGTTCCAGCCACCACCCAACCCATTGCAGTTAGGTAATTTGGCAAACCGCCCATTTTCATATTTCCTTGAACTACCATTCTTTCCACTGACATCCACTTCCCCAACACCCATCCAAACCTCACACTCATTATATCCAACCACTGTTTTCAGTGCACATGTGCACATGTCATCTCCTCCCTCAGCAATGTATTAATCTATTTTCGGTAAAAATCACTCACCTTCTTGAAAACATGCTGCGTAACTTCCTTGCTGCTGATGTGTAACATTATTTCTGTGAGACTTTTTGAAAATTTAAAAGATTTAAGGTCAGTTAAGTCTGTTGAACCTTCTGCCATGCAATGTTATACTGTATCAAGGCAGGCTCTTCCGTTATCTTTTTGCACCATAGTAAAGTTTAAAATTGATAATTTCTCGTGGACACACAAATGCCTAGTTTCCTAACAACTTGGTTTAGATTTTAGTAGGGGCGCAGAATTCATGGCTTCTACTGGCCTAATTCTTGATATTCAAGATTAACGTATTTTCTTTAAGTTTTCTCCAAACACTAATATAAAATTATTGGGCTCTCATTCAAAACAAAGATTTCCCCTTGATTGTAGAGCAGAGTCCAATAAATTTGTAGATTTTTGTGCATATTGATGAACAGCAGCTTTCTGCTATTGAGAAATTGTGTAAACATTTTTCTAATGTCCTTACCACTGAGTTAGGCCTCACTAAATTGCTAGAATGCCAGATAAAATAGCTTAGCAAAGAAAATGTTAAATGTCATCCATATAGGTTAGAACCATCCCTAATGGAAATTTTAAGAAATCAAGTTAAAAATTCGTTAGATAAAGGTGTAATTGAATAATCTACTTCCCAATATGCTAGTGCAGCTTTTTCAGTACCAAAATCTAATGGGAAACATCAAATGGTTTTGGACTACCGTAAACTCAATAGAAACATTGAAATTGAATCAGTTCCTCTTACTGATCTCCACTCGCTTTTTAATTGGTTTGGAAAAGCCAAATTCTTTACTACTATTGATTTAAATGCAGCCTATCACCAAATCCCTTTGTCAAAAGATTCCAAACCAATTACCAGTTTTTGTGATCCTTGTATCCTCTATCAATTTACTCGTGTGCCGTTTGGCTTAGCCATGGGTACTCAAGTACTTACCAAAATTTTAGATATGATTTTTCATGATGTTAAACTCAAGTTTGTCTATAACTATCTTGATGATCTTATAATTTATTTCGACAGTTTTGAAAAAACATTTAGATCAGCTAAAAGAAGTATTCGATTAAGAATGGACGAAGTTCATTAGAATTTTTCCCCCACCACGAGATGTGAAAGGTATAGCCAGGTTCATTGGCATGACACAATTTTTTGGTAAATTTATCCAGTACTTAGTTGAAAAGGCAGCACAGTTAAATAAATTGAGAATGAAATCAGTTAAATTTTAATAGGGTGAGTAGCAGCAAAAGGCCTTCAACACTCTTAAGAATTATATTATACATCCTCCTGTGTTACAAATGTCAGATTTCAGTAAGGAATTTATCCTTCAAACTGGCGCTTCAAGTCAAGCTATAGGAGCTGTACTGGCTCAGTAGACTGATGCTGTCGTCAGCCAATTGCATTTGCGCCCCACACTCTTACTCCCCAAGAGAAAAAATCTTACACTATTTATGAATTGGAATGTTTCGCTTTACTTTCTGCCATAGATAAGTTAAGGCAATATTTAGAGCGTCCAGAATTTCTTCTAGAAACCGACAACCAGGCTTTGTCGTGGCTTTTGGCTCATCCACGCCAATTTGGAAAAATTGAACATTGTGCTCTTAGAATTTCTTCATTAAAATTCAGAGTGAAAAACAAATTCAGAGTGCAAAACATAAAAGGAACTAAAAATGTGGTAGTAGATGCACTCTCTCGTATGTTTGATGGCACAAAAATGGAATCTGAAGTAGTTCCAAGTTATAAAGTTTTTTCTAGTTTTTCCATTAGCTTTTACAGACATTAAGGAACACCAAGAAAATATAGTAATTTGAAGTCATCTCGTATTTAAAATCGGGTATAGAACATAAGCCAAATTTTCTTTTAAAATTTCTCCTTCGTTGCAGGTCTCGTAACAAACGAAAACATATAGTACTGCCTGATCATCTAAAACCTATGATATTTGAGTGTTTTCATTCGTCACCTCTTGGTGCTCACCTGGGTACACACAAAACTATTCAGGCCATCCATCAGCACATATATAATTAGTAAGTAATGCCTTCAAGTACCAGATGAAGTGGACAGTAAATCAAGATTCACTCGACTTCAATTTTCTTTCTCAGTGTACTCAACTCCCCTGAAACATATTTTTATAACAAAATATTACTGAAGAAAATTTTTCTCTTTTCTAAATCATTATTTTGGATTTAACGAGAAGTTTCAGTGCCCGTGCAATTTTTCCGGGAATTTTAGCATGTGTCTTGTGTGCCAAAAAACATGTATCACACATTAAAATAATCTTACACATATAAATAGCTAATTTTCGGACATTCCTCACCTGCATAATTATTATGAACATTTAAACTTTTTTGGTTAATTCCAAGAGGGTTTCTGACAAGATCTTGCCCAAAAGACCCCATCTTGGACAGCTAACTGAACACGACCACCCTGGTTCGGCGACAAACCTGCCATTCGCTCCCAACATCCCGAGGGGTTCAAGCAGTGGCAGGACCACCTGGTCGGGCCCATATGTGTGTTGTGGCAGCCACCCCCACTGACCGAACAAGTTTCCTACTGCCTTTGCACGCCAAGAGGATATTGCTGTGCAACAAGAAGGTATGTCGTCCACAGCGTAAACACCTGTCAGGAAGACAAGACACTCTTCGAATCATGTGTACCACATGTGCTGAGGCAGATGTGACATGAAATATGGTCGTGTACAAAAATGGCGAAAACCAAAACAATATACCGAAAGTGTATACAGCCTCTGAGAGTGTCAAACCTTAGTCCACGAAACAATGTCTATGTGCCACGAACCAATCAACAGGATATGCCTTGAAGACAACTTCCACTGCTTGAATCGCAAATGATTGGTCTAGGCATGGATATGCACCTCTGCTAGGAAGGCAGCACCGTTGTTCCCCGACTGCACCAGACAAAGAAGCCAGCATGCTATTGCCTCTTGTAGCAGAAACAGTTACATTTTTGGGGTCAATTGTGCAAAATTATATAGAGTTACAGTGTACAAAACTGCACGAGTGTGAATGCACCAGGCTAGGAACAGTACCGTGCATTAATTGAATCAACTATTTCGCACTGAGTGTCTCACCAGGAATGAACAGGCCACACAGGACAGAAATATAAACGTGATGTGTACTCAGTGTATGCAGAAGATCATACCAGTTAACAGGGCTACCACATATATTCTCATGTGCTAAACATAACCCCACAGTACTGTCATCTAAACCAATGCAACCCAGGAGGTACATAGACAGTGGTTTAATACAATAGTGGCAGCATCATGCATTGGCAATGTTTAACTCAGCAATACCGAGTGGCTGTGTCAGCCAGCAAGTTCCCAGACAGATGCAGGTTCCAGTTTTGTGCAATACCTTTTGGACTTAAGTGCGCATCATGGAAATTTCACACAATGCTGATCCATGTACTTTATGGGTACATTGGTGACTTAGCCCTGGCATACATAGACGATGTTGTGGTGTGGTCAGAGTTGTGGGGTAAACATCGAGCACCTTTTACTGGTCCTGGAATAGTTGGCCATCAACAAGTTGACATGCGCTAAATTGAAGTGCTATACAAGCCAAATATGTATCTAACTTCTAGCCCATTTCGTAAACCAGCACGGAAGTCGGCCTACACCAGAACGACTAAAAATAGAGGACGATGCTGTGCACCACACACGTAAAAAATTACAGAAATTCTCGGACTTGTGATGTGGGTCAGGAACTATATCCGCGACTTCGCAGTGGTCCCAGCACCATTGATGGACATGCTGTCACCCACCAAAAAAACTGTGTTCGGACAAGCGTGAGACATGCTTTTCAGAGCTCAAATGTCGGTTCGAGAGATTTCAATGCTTGTACATCACAATCCCCGCCGATATCTTTACTTGCAAACAGACACAAGCAGAAAAGTCTTGGGAACCATCCTATTCCAATTCAGGGTCATCGCATAGCATCACATCTTAGACTTCAGTAGTGAAGTTTGAGCCAACAAAATGCTGGTATGACATGAACGACTGAAAATACAAGGCTATTGTATGGGCTGTGAAGTGGTACCAGACATTCCTAGGGTTCCAGCACTTCATTATATGTACTGACAACTGCTGATTTGTGTGACTACATTATTTGTGTATAACCCACAGCAAGTTAGTGCATTGGCCCCTACTGGTACAGTCGTACAACGTTAAAGTGTAATGTGTTTCTGGGACTGAGAATCAGTTAATAAACTAGCTTCCATGTGCGCCTGCCAAAGAAGGAGCAGTACACGAATATTAGTGGTATGACCTACTTCCCCCTATATCAGGGGAGCTCCGAATACCAAGCCAGGGTGTGGTCACCTTTAACCCAATCATTACACAAAAGTAACCCGATATCAGTCTGTATGAACACTGCTTATGTATATAAGAGGCCATGGAAAAGCTCAGAAACACAAAACCAGCTAGCAGAGTGTGAGGGCAGCATAGGAAAATGGTTGCATGTATAAAACATGTGTTTGGAAACCCATATCCAGCAGCCAAATGCACTGTGGTGTTTGTTTGTCCCAAAAAATGCGAGGCTGCTTGTGCTATGCCACATATACACCAGTCAGTTCGCAGGTCATCCTGTAACACTTCAAAACCACCAGAAATGTGCAGTCGCCTTTTCATTGGTCTGGAGAGGACCGTGACACGTGACAGTTCATACACAACTGTGAAACCTGCAATTGCTTTAAAAATCGCCATATGGATGGAACCATGAAACAGCACCATACCCTATTCGACCAGCTATCCAACGATTCCGACACAAGGTGATGGAGAGGTCGGAACACACTGGCCCATCCATTGCTGACTAAATGACAATTGGCAATATTAGTTTTATTCACCTCAAGGGGTAGGCATAATAACAAGTGGCTTGCATGGTGCCACCCTCCCCAAATGCCACAACCGTTAAACATCCAATCAGTTGGAGAGAATGCCGGTGTATGTCGTGCAGTTACTCCCTGTGTTGCTCCCAGAGACACCATGTCCACGGCAATAGTAGTGCGGGGAATTAAAATTAATTGGTGGATGTGCGATTGAAATATGGTGGAATAAATTATACGTACTCTACATGAGCTCAGAGCCATTGTAACACATTTTGCAATAAATTTATATCTTTTACGCGTTGAAGCATGCCTACCTGCACTATTTGGTGAACTTGGATCTGCCCTGTGGAGAAGCTCCTTATTAAGTTTCAAACCCGTAACAATTTTCCAATTGTAATTGATATTACTAATTAATAGGTGTTTGCCTATGTACTTCATTTTTCAGCAGAATGCCAGAACTGGCCTATCATTTTATCTCGATATCCATGTAAGTGTTGTGGCATACCAACTCCCATAATTAAATCATATATTACAGCATCTAATAGGGGTTGTGTAAGGCACCTGTGTTTCTAATACTTTCAAGTGTCTTTATCATGTATTTAATTTTAGTGTATATGGATTAATTGTATTTTCGCTTTTTTGCCACCGAGTCCAGCAATGTCTTTATGATGCCAGTCACGATTAAGCACCGATTAAGCAGCAGTGCTAGTGTATCGCTCTGTGTGACCAACCTCGGCACCCACAAATTTGCATAAATTTACTATAACTATAGTAATTTTCAATAAACATTAATAATAGGAACCTTTCATGTAATTATGTGCTGAGTGTAGGAATATCTGCCATCCTGCGACTCCTGTCCAGGACATCGTGCCTTGCGCATTCACTAAATCATTGTTTGTCTTCGTGCCATTTTCTATTTTGGTTATTGGCATGCCTAGTTCCAAGCCTGCGTACTTGACCATTATTATATATGTAACACCTTCATGAACGAAATTAAGAGAACTGTTAATCAAGTTTCACACCACTTAAGTTTTCTTTCTCAGTGTACTCAACCCTTTTGGGTGTTTAGGGCTTTGAACCTACTTACAGCACTAATCTCTATATGTAATTTTTACAGTGTGTGAGACAACCGAGACAGTATCACGTACATGGTTGAACCAGTGTGTGATGGAACTCATAATTAAGACAGGTAGGCCAAATTGGATTAAATGCACCATCTACACTTTAATCATTTTATGTACTTTGACTCTCGTAAGGCAAGGCAACATCATCCATAGTATCCCTGGGGCTCCTGGTCGTATCAAACCACAAAATGTTGTATGACACTTGTGAATTCTTTTGCTGTAATAAAATTTTGTCTCTCTTAAACACACCGACGTAATGTATTGAAACCACTTTCCTTGCATCAGGCATTTTGAAAAAATATAGTTTTCGTTTGAAATCCAATCTGAACTATTTTTTTCTCCATAAAATATTAACACAGCCTCGTCACTCATTTCTACACTTACTTCTGACATTGGGAATTAGATGGTATCAACATTATAAAAATAAAGGCAAGGTATAATTTTACCCAAGTGAAACATAGAGAGCATATATTATGTATAGTAATTATTTTAATGACACCATAAAGATGTAATTGATTTTCTAGGTAATATGCCTCTTGATAATTGACATTTTTAGAACAAACTAGTGCAGGGATGATCTTTGGAAATTAAAATAAATGCATACAAATACACTATAGGCCATACAACAAGATTAAATAAATTAACAAGATTGGCTTAACATGTAATGGTAACAAAAACCTAATATGTACTATTTTTCTCGAGACCTGAATCTATTATTACACACATAACTGGACTATGAAATGTACAAAACTAGTGCAGAAGGAGACCGAACATGAATCTATCTTGTAATGCACAAGAAATGGGTATCAGTTACTTATCAAAAAATTACTACAAAAATTTACAACAGAAACCAACAGCTTAGACACATACATGACCTAACAAAACCTACTGTTATTACTGTGGATATAATTTATACTCTGTTATTTTTTTTCCCTACATAAGATGAAGTATCGCATGTTCGCTATCCTTCACACTACAGTGACCTAAGAAGAACCTTACTTCCAATTATTCACAAAATTATTTCATTTCACAGTAACTTGACCAAACACAATCCATGTACCCATGTTCAAAAACACTTTGAGATAACTCAATCCTTTACTCGATCAACTCTGGGGTAGCCCTGCTCGATACCAGGGTAAACTGCAGCCAGCAGATGACAAACTCGAAATAGAACGAAAATAAGTAAATTTATTTGTTTCGGGGTATGGTATGTGCACAGGAGGAAACATCTAGGGAAATATTTTGCCTTTTGTTAGTTGAATACAGCAGTGTTTTTCATATAATTTGCCACAAATGCATGTAGCAAAAGATAGAGGTATGGAATAATCAAAATAATTTGTATGACTTTCATGATATTTTTTGTTATTCAAAATTTTACTGCGAATAAATTCATTAAAATCTTTTCTTGATGTTCATCGTCGTCCAGCACTAATTCTCACAAATGAAGGAGATATTGATACCCTTCCATTTAAAAGCTTAGTATTGCACATCCCGAATTTAATTTGCAGCATTCATTAACTAATAGGTGATGCTGTAGTGATTGAGTAAACCTGTTAAAGTGACAGTTAGTTCAGTTAACTATCAGATCAGTTTTCGTAGACGCCCTGGATGAATAACTTATTTTGCAGCACAAATCATTCATTCAGAATTATACATGCTGGTTTTGTGGTGCAAGTGTGGCAAGTAGATGATCATGATATGAAATAACGTAAAGTAGGCATTCTGTATTGCATGATTGTAGCATACTGTACTTTCCTGAAAGGCATTCCGTGCTTCTTTTGTAGACGAGGTGTTGAGTAGGCCTATTTGCATTGTAACATTGTCTTTATTGGGAGAAATTTCACAATGTTGTTTAATCACAGTAATTGTTAGGCTTTTATATTAAAATATCGTGCAAATAAAATACTTAAAATTTGTGCAATCCATTGCGGAGGCGACCTTTACTATTTTTTGGCCCCGTCAATCATAATTTCCTGCTTAGTGATGCAATATACACAATCACATTCACATTTCACAGGTTAATGATTATAATTGTTATTACCAGTAATGTAGATTAGTGACTGTAATGTAAACTGACAATCATAAAATTTGTGCTAAAGAGTACTGAATGTATTTGCCCACTTATAATTCTACAGTAACCAAATTGTGTTTAACAGATGTTAGTGTCCTGCTATTATATATATATATATATATATATATATCCTCATTCCTATTGAACTAAGCATGTTACAAATATTACCAAAATATTGAATGGGAGGGGAAAAATGTATGAATAATACATGTAAATTACTTAAAAATTTAATACATGTACTGCTGAATGAGGCGAATTGACATTATTCTGCAGACACTATAACAAATATTAAAGCTTCTTTCATGTTTCACAAAATGTAAACAAGTATTGAAAAGTCACCAAAAGGGCGACAAACCTTTTTGTGTGCTAGACAGTGAAAAATTATCTTTATAGCCACACACCAATGAAATTTCTTTCCATATTTGCTAAGTAGCCTATATCAGTAAGAATTATTTGACTTTAAAGGTAGGGTCTGCTTAAACTAAATAATGTTATTCCCAAGAACTAAATTTTACTAGTTTTTTACAACATACCAATTATCTTCCTGACTGTATGGATATACTGTTCATCATAGGTAAACTGTATATTAAGGCTTCATTCAAACAGAAATTACAGCATTTTATTTTGTTGCTGTGCAGTATGTGAATGTTGTCAAATGTGGCAAACACTCCCATATAAAGTAAATCATCCAATAGTAGTCATGCTAAGAAAATGTTTGCAAAAAATAAAAGTACTTAACCTGGAATTTGTATTGGCAGGGTGGCCAGACCTGGAAAACCTTGCATATTTAAATTTCAGGTTATTCTGACTACCTGGAAAATATAAGGAACAAATAAGACCTCATGGAATACACATATTTATGAATACACATATTGATGGTGTTTGAATCTGTTTTTTGATCGTACTATAATTTGTTCTTCAACTATATTGACACCACGCGTATGTGATTTGACCTACAAATGGAATAATGATATCAATTGTACAATATAGAATTTAAACTGCATTATGTAAAATATATTATTTAAAACAATTATGGAAAAATTTGCTTAAATGACCAGTTAGTATGTGATTAATAACTGCAACACTAATAAAACATAAATTGTGCTACCTATATAAAAGTATTGTTAATATTTACTGAAATTCTCTCCATTGTAGTCCAGGCTAACATACGCGGTGTCTTGTTGGGATTTCTGTGTTGGAACAACTCTGAACATCAGGAATATTTAACTAAAGAATGTTCCTACAAACTTAAAAAAAAAGTCTTAATTGAAGTAGCTATCACAGATAATTTATCGTGAATTTGGGATTTTTGTTCTCGTCAAAGTTGGGAAAAGTGCCTGAACAGCCTATAATTTATTCTTTTAAAAAAATTTTTTTATGTATATATTCTTGGAAAAACCAGTTGTGAAAAAACGTTGGTAAATATATTATGTTAGTGCAGTAATTCCCTTTACTTTGTGATAGTAAATAATAAAGGACGGTTATTTCAGAAATTGTGCTTCAAAATAAGCTTTTAAGGAAAGCATTTAAATATCGTCAATCAATTATCTTTGTTTATGAAAATATGTGTTAAAATACTAGAATATAAAATACCATAAAAAAGTATTTCAGTCAGTCAGGCATTGCAGTCATTTGATATTTCCACAATGACCAATATATATATACACATATATAAGTGTATTATTTACATGCATGTGTGTTTGTGCTTTCTTGACTCCCATGTCGGACAAAAAAACAACTTTGTTGCCCGCGACACAAACAATATACATATATAGTATGTGCTTCCTACAATTCTAGTTGTGCAACCAAAATGGCCAATGTGATTATGTAAAATAAGTTATTTAAAAATCACAAATTATGTAATTAAAGTAACAAGATAAATAACACTTGGGTATTAATATACGGCAAGACAATGTAGAAGTAGGAACATTGTTTTATCTGCGTGTCGCAGATTTATTAGTCCAGTGTGATACTATTTACTTTAGCCTACTGCCTTTAGAGTGAATATGGGGTATTGTGTGCATCCGAGCTGTGTAGAACCCATGCTCCATGTCCTAGCACTGAATGCCATTTTTTCTAGTATCTCTCTGTCAAACACAACGTGGATTGGATTTGAGGTTAGAAAACTAACGAAAAGTGCTTCGAATCTTGTGTATACATCCTCTGACAGAAATTTTATGTAGCTAGAATACAATCAATTTATTCAAAACATTTCACAGGAATATATTGTTTGTAACATCTTTTTTAACCATATTTTTTTTTTTACAATTGTTGGAGTCAGATGATTCAATGTTAGGTTCATGCTCAGACGAAATCCAGTGTCCCTCCAATGTAAACTATAGCATTATAAAAAGTTAGTATAAAAAATATTTTAATTCATTACAAAATTTGTTGCAACTGCATCCAACGACCAAACTTGTGTATTGCTGCCAATGGTCACCACTTTGATAATATAATGTGAATGTTACACCTCGCAGTACCCATATAGGTAGTACTACAAACGGGCTGCAGAGATCCCACTTTCTGTGTTGTATTTAATGTTCGTATTGTGAAAGTGTACATTGTGTTAGAAGTTAAAATATGTCTTGACCAGCTTCGTTGAACTCTTAACCGATAGATACATGGTGCAAATAAAAAAAAGTGATGTTAATACTCGTATATCACTAATAATTAATGCTATAAGGCTGACTACCCAGCCGTATGTATTACTTCCCTCTTTCACTTATACATTTTTGTATCAAACACTTTTTCATTTTGAGTTCCGATACGGAGTTATTGTGAGTGTTCAAGATAAATGGGACATCATATATACAATAAATCTGAATATGTAATATATATATAAGGAGATGAGTTCCGAAACTTCATTCTTCCTTTCTGGCAAAATGATGAGAAAAGAGGAAAACATGTACATTGAAAACAGCAGCATATTTCGAATATCCGGCTGAATTAGAACCAATTTGGTTGTAATTACATATGGTTTACATGAGTAAGAATAATCCTTGTGATGGACATTTCATTTTAAAATGTGTTCAAATAGGGATAGTTTTAGTTTTGGTGTAGAACGTTGGATATCTGAAGTTTTGGAACGAGAACCTGAAGAGTGTCACAGTTTGTGGGGCAACTATCGTTGGTATCGTTATACTAAAAGTCCAATAATGCGTTGTGTTCAATCGAAATAAAAAAGTTGTTTATCTGTACTCACAATAGAATGCACAAACTAAATAATAAAAATAACAATAAATAACAATATGCACTAATATGTCCTTAATACAACAAAAGTTTGCAAGAATTCCCCACACATAAACAACATTATTTCGTGTCACAGAAGTACTGAAAAGGTTTTACAGTACTATGCAAACATGTGACATTTTAAAGTCGATGATCTTTAGTTTCTTCCAATATTATACTATCTCCAACCTCTTCAACTTCACCTTCATATGGAATCTCTGGTCCTTGCAGTGTTCGACGATAGTAAAAAACATACTCCATTGACACCCAATCATAACCAAAACGTTTTCTCAGCAGAGTCCCCTCACATCATTAATTTTTTCAGCTTTGACACTAATTTTTCTGGGTAGTAAAATTGGGTTCACCTGACTAAAGCGTTTAAGCATTTTTAAGAGAGGTTTAAATTCCGACAAATAAGTCCTATAGTTTGCCTCATATCTGATTAGAATTGGTTGTGGGTTATCAGAGCTCTTCATCGAAACAAATTGTTAGAGGCAGCACATTTGAAATGCAGTTGGGCAGGCGGTTTTATGACCGGTGTTAATGCAACCTTCCAATTACACACAGGGACATTATCTCAAAACTTCTAACTGTCGGAATATTTCTTCATACTCTTAAGGTTGAATGATAGTTTCCTTCCTCTTCACTACTTTTTTATGCGGCCAAACACTCGGTCCGGGAGTAGGAACGAGTGGCTGACCACAGGAAACGTAATGTGAAATTATTTCATATTTTCAGAGTTATCAGAACATAACAACTTGGCTAACATACCAGTGCTATTTATGTTCTTATTCTGTCTGGGACATCCATTACATAACTGCTCAACTTTATCGATTTGCTGCAAATCCCAATTACATAGCAAGTAAAATTTAATTAGACAATTTCATTTGAGCCTTTTACCCTGTCACTTTCTACCCATGAGTAACTGAAAACAGTGTGTGTGTTTTGTGGGCCAGTTGAAGTACCGACACAAACAATGCAGTTATATTGGTACAGTTGGCGGCTGTAATATGCTGACTGATCAGACACTTTCGGGAGAATAATATTATTTTCACAGCCAAATTAAAGTTTTAAAACATTGGGAGATTAACTGTCCTTAGCAGGTTATAAAATGCACTGCTTCTCATTTTATGGACTGTGAGTTGGATCATGGCTTCACACCAGTTGCGGTCGATATAAGTGCTCTTAATCTGACGCACTCAGAACATGCATCTGTAGCTCGTGTTTTAAAGCCATAGTAGAATTCATTGTTGAAAATATTTCTGAAGAAAATATACTTAACTTGATATCCATCCATCTCATTCTTATTGTATGCTAACCACAATTTACGAATACTACAAATTATAGGCAAATATTTATTCATTTTTCTCTCTCGTTTAATGAAATTCTACAGTCTCCAGATTTGAATGAAATTTAAGAGACCTCTGTCTCCTATGAGTGTGTTGTTTGCTTTAGGTATCCCCTCCTCTCCTCTCTTTTGGAGAGTGGCCTTCGATGAAAAATAATTTCCCAATGTTTTGCACTCTGGAGGCAGATACACCCAACTTTGAGAGAAATGTCTGTGAACAAACTATTACCATTCCTCTAGATTATGGAACATATCGCTATGGTAGAGAAAATGTTTGCTGAGGATATGTGAATTTTTGGCATGAGAAAATTTTGTGTAAGAAGTAAGTTCTGGAACAGTACTAAATGTGGAAGAACAAAGTTTTGGAATGATACATATATTTCAACTATTTATTTTACTGTGAAAAAAAAAAGGTTTTGGCACATTCTGTGATTATAAATCGATTAAGGGCTGCCAGAGATACAAAATTACTAATATAGCACGAAAAATATAAAAAACGGAAGAATGAATTTTTGGGACTCACCCACACACACATCGTACACACGCACATATACTTTCCTAGGAAAGAGATAACTCTCCTGTATGTATATGTATGTGTGTGTGTGTCTGATCATGAATGAACCTGCGTTTGTGTCTCCTGCTATAATCTTTTGATCCCGGTAACCGAATTTCACCAAACTCGGGGAACATATATATCTTTATAAGGATATCAGACTTTAATATTTATCGCCAATTCATATGCTAAATTAAAAAATGGCGGCCGTTAAAAATCTAGGGTGCTATGTCATATCTCGGGAACCATTATACCGATTTGATTGAAATGTTGTCTATTGAAAGTGCATAATGTACATATTGAATTTAAATATTGAATTTGCTGTTTCTCAGCAATTTTGAAAGCTGGTGCCACATGGAAAATGAAAATATTTTGTTATATCTCTAAACCCATTCCATCAATTCTCGTAAATTTTAACACACAGATAATACTATTGTAGGTCATGTATACATGTGCATTTAAATGGGCAAGGCTCTTATATTAAAAATGGCTGCCTTACAAATATTTTAGGTTTTCTTTTTGCTATATCTTCCATACTGCTCTTCCAATTTCGAACAAACTCTTTACTCTGAAAGTAAATATTAGAAAAATCATTTGTTGAAACACATAGCCACTTTTGTTAACCATTTTGTATGATAGAATTACAGAGATAAATAAGAGTTTTTTTCATATCTCGAAAAATAATGAACAGATTTTTACCAAATCAGTCAGGCCATGTAGACTTATGTGTTTTAAGTGGGTCAGACACTTATTCTAAAAATAGTGGTGACATTAATTTACGAACCAATGTAACACAGCTAAGCCTAACTTTGTATGCAGCCAGTATCTATGATAACCATCAAATGTATCTGCACGGAGTCTCTTTGTTGGCAATTTTGTAAAATAGTGTTATATGAAGAAGTAAAGCTTGTATGTCATATATCGGGAAACAAATAACCGATTCACACAAAATATGACAAAAAAGTAGTAGGTACTACAGCAAGTTATGTAAGTTTGTACGTTTTAAGTGGGCCCAACTCTTATATTCAAAATGATCTCTATACAAATATTGTAGCCAAGTTACTATATCAACGAAACCATGAAACGAATTTTATCAAGGCTTTGTATACTGGCAATATCTGAACATCACGTGAGCTTATACAAAAACTTTGTTGTCTGCCATTTTTAAAGATAGCACCGCCTGCCGGATAAAGTTTTTATGTACTTTCCTGGTTTGCAATTATATAAATACCACCAAATTCAAGCCCATCTAAATTTATATGACTTAAGTGGGTAGTTATATATATTCAAAATAATTGCCAATTAAATAATTTTACTTATTGTGTCCAACCAATTCCAAACGAAAATTATATGCAGACAGTATCTATGGCAGTTATCAAATGTTCTAACACATACAATTTTTGTTAGCCATATATAAAGATCGTCACATGAAGAAATGCAAGTTATTAGCTATATCTCGTGAACCAATTTACATATTCCCACCAAATTTTACATGCAAGTAGCGCAGTGCTATAGACGGCCATGTAAACCTACACAATTTAAGTAGGTCAAACACGAATTAAAAAAATGGCGACCATATAAAAATGTCAATAAGTTTGTAATTTTTATTATTCAACTTAACAAAATTCAATTAAACTTTGTATGCTCACATTATTTATTATAAGCATCGTTTAAGTTTAAGAAGCCTTTTTCTTAGGCCTTTTTGTACGTTATCTTCAAAAGAGAAAAATCTTAAGTCATATGTCGAGAACCCATCAACCAATTTTTACCAAATTCTTCTCAAAAGTTGCGCTACTGGGAACCATGGAAACTTGTATGGTTTAAGTGGCTAAGGCACCTATTTTCAAAACGATAGCTCTGTAAATATTTCTGGTTAGTAAACCTTATCTTCAAAACATAGTTACAAGATACAAATTTGAGCTCCTAATCCTACCATCATAATGAATTGGTTGCACGCTAGCTGTGTGTTTATAATTCTCTCACTAATACAGCATGTGTTTCTGGTTCCGTCTCTAATGATATTTCTGTCAACGAGACTTCAAGTCCTTCTTGATTTAACCTCATTTTATTTCAATTTTCGCAGCCTTCATTAATGTTTGAAACGAAGTCAACATTTCAATGCATTATTTTAGTACAGCATTAGGAAATGACTCTACATATTGTAGGCTGTTTATTTCATTCAGAAATTTTGCTATCAAGAATAACCACTCTTCTGGGCTATTATTCATCACTGATAGATTCATATCATTATACTTTACGTTTAAACCTCCGGATGCAAGCAAGTAGATACTTCTTAAAACTGCAAACCTTATTTCGATATACTTGAAGAAAATTTTATTACGGTAAATGTATTATTAGTTATCACATAATTTTTGCATCGCAGCATTTGGAAACTAGTCATAAAGTACTATAGATAAGATAAACCGTTTACGGGCTAAATTATCAAGGTAGGAGTTTTATTATTCCCGAAATGTTTATAGCATATAAATATATAGGAGATCTAAGCAAATTCATACAGCCACAAAATTTTTTTGTGGCTTTTAAATATAAAATTATTAATTTTTATATCTCACAAAATGAAATACTTTTTTTTTTCCTATTTTAATAACAGATTATAAAAAACATGTCACTGTTTTATAATTTTTTTAAACCGTATCATAAGTTTTTATAAAATATAAAAACAATCTCTCGCTGGCTATAAAGGTACCATATTTAAAATGAACATTGCTGTGTCATAAATTATGTCAGTTCTATTAGAGTAAGAAAACATCAGCGTCAAGAAAATATGTTCTTGACGCTGAAACGATCTTCACGCACGAAACAAGTTCTTTGGTTGCTAATTGCTGAGTTTCTCCTGGTTCTTGCTACGACTAACATGCCTCGCGCTTTGTTCTTTCAATTAGAATGTTTGTAACTTGCCGGTATCTTAGCCGAAATGTATTTGATTGTGCTTTTGCACAGTGGAACTATGCACCACTTACTAATGTTCAGGGACGTGACCATAACATTGAAATTCCTTATAACAACAAAATATATTATACGAATATTCTAATACATAATTAAGGTGGTACGACATGTGTATGTAAACAAGCAAGGGCAACATGTACAGTGACGTCACAGGTACATCATCATGGTGGTGTCCATTTTGTGTCCACGCAAAATTGTATTCTCTTTTAAAACGACTTATTCTAGAGTTAAACACGTATAAATAAAGAAAGGACCACAAGTGTGAGTCTTAAAGTTTATCATACCATGACGTGGTAAGCTAGAAAAAAAAATTGAATATGCCTATTCTTTTCATGTGCAGAGTCCTGGGATAGGTTCTTTTCACGCCCTTGCTTCAATGGCAGCTTGTACGAACCAAGTGCAGCGAAATTGGCCACATGCCACACAAGGCCACTAAACACTTTTGTTTACTAATAAAATAATGAAAAACTAAATTTTGTAAGAATTTTTTTTAAATCACAGAAAAATCACAAAGCCTTCACTATTAAAGATTTGTAATATGAAAAATGTTTGCTATGTTTTATAGGATTTATTCGTGTATGTATGAGTTGTATCCGTTTTTACCAAAGGAGGCTAGTGTTTCTGCAACATGGCATGTAAATGTGGCGGAACTATAGTCCTTTCACGGGGAATTCAAACTTTTCTTAAGCCCTGCTGAAGTTCTACTTTTAGGGTATTTCTCCGCCTCATGCAAGCAAGGCGTAACTGAGCCTAGGAAATTACACGCAAGAGACAACGCATTGTGCTCGTGTTCACTCAGTGCAATACAATTAGAGCGCTTCTTAATGGCATGATAGTGTACTAGCAAGTTACACTTGTTTTCATTTATCTGTACCATTTGGTCCATATACAGTTGCCAGTTTTATTTATAATCCTGTTTCTTTCTGGCCTCCCCGTGTCAATTTGAGTCGTAAATATACAGGACGATAAACAATGTAATTCACTTAAACACATTCTGACACTTATATGAATTGTATGACTACATTAATTGTGAAGGTTTTCAAGTGGTTTGAAGAAAATCAGTACTAGCTAGCAAACATATAGTACAGAGGAAACAATACCCCAGTAGTCACCAGATTGACGAAAGAAGAAAAATTCAGAGTGAGAACTTCCTGAGTGGCAGGACATGGGGAAACTTATAATCTCATTTTTGTAGTGAGAGTTTGACAAAAAAGACATTGGAAGTGTTTGACTCAGATATAAGTTAAATATAAGAATACAGAAGACTGTCGTGTGTCAGACAGATACGAAGTAATAACTGATTTTCTTAAGGTAAATGTACCTGGAAGTAATGATTATCTTATATTTAAACTTTTTTTACAATTTTTAATATAAAATTTACGTATGTGACTCTTTCCTTGTGAAAGACTTTCACTGCAGAGCTTATTGTTGCAAATTATTGAGATGAGAGGAATGTCCATGCAGTGTCCCCAATTACAGAACTTCCACTCATATTACAAAGAGCCTGCTCACCCTTATTGGAATACAGAAATTATAAAGAATGCAAGGTTACAGATGAAAGATTTTGCGAAAAATGTTTATGAAACACAGAGATTTTTAACAATGCCAAGAGAGACGGTCAATAAAGCTATTTAACTTTTGTAGACGTAATGTCGCATGATAATAATAAAAGGTAAAAGAATTCTGAAGCAAATATTTTAGCCCAATTTTTTTGTGCAAGTTGAACAGATTTTATCCCAGAGGATAACACTGCCACAACAACCCAGACACGATCACATGTTGCAGTAAATTCACTGCCAAGTTTTATTTTTAAAGATTTCACGCTAAAATTTATTTTCCGTTTAGAAAAAAATTTGTCCGCTTTTAAAGTTTTTCTATTCAAGCAAACTAGAAAATGTATTTTTATGGTCATCACAATTAAAAAAACCTGTCATACAATTCAACCAGAAATTTTATATTAAAAATGGCTACTTACGTATTTATTTTAGGCTGTATACTTTCTCTCAATGCTAGTCATAGATAAAGAAATTATATTGGCAACTGCACTAGGCCATATAAGATTCTTTGCATAATAGTAACGCTCACTGTTAAAAATATTTTCCACTGGAATGCATCGAAATAAAATTGTTCCAGCATACAGTCGTAAGCTACTCCATTCCAGTTCCATACTCCCGAGAAAGCAACAACAGTATTCTGACGGGCTGACGCAGAATTCAAACGGTATTATGATAGAGATAATGGCAGATCTAGGATTGGTTGGAACTTCAAGCAACGGATCAATGAAGGAAACAAAGACGAATGGTGGGATGGTTCTGCAGAGTCTTATCATTGAAATAGAAATTTATCCTGAGTTGCGACCATGTTAAAATGATATTACCTGACTAGCAACGTTCTCTGACAATAAGTTCTGTGACTCATATCGAGATAATTTTTCCTAGTCTAGCAATGAGTATTACGACTGTGACAAATAAACAAGCGTAAACTATTATCCTCAATTATTCTGAATCATATTTTAACAACCGCAATTGTAATAATTTTGGTAAGTGATGTGTCATGTCTGTTAGTGTAGATCTGAATTTAAATTAAAGATATTTCCTTGCTTCAATATGTTGACTGTCGTTGAAGTAAATATTAACCAGCAATGATACGTTATGAACAGATTTTTAATATTTTTAATCCCAGACTTGATCGCCACTGGTTGCACGTATTTAGCTACTGCGCTTTCGTATTCCTGTTTAATTCAATTTATTAGGAAAAAATATTGTAAAGTATTAAATATAAATAATAATTTATGTGTACGTATTCATATTTCTTCAGGCTAGCAGCAATGCAGTCACCTCTTTTTTAAGGGCTGGGAGATCCCCGCCACCTTAAATTTTCGTATATTCGTCCATAGCTTAATTTCCAGATTTTATATATAAAAACCAAGCTTGTCAAGGTACCGGGAGCATCTTAAGATTCTCCCCTAACTCGTTTCACACCTACAATCGTAACGAAAAGTTTACTCATTATTAAATAATTTTTGTCCCACATTAGAAAAAGAAGGTGCAACTGAGACCGTACAACCTTAAAAAAAAACTGCTAAGTAGTCTTCTATGCCATGCCGCGCTTTGAGTTTTAATGTTCGGTAGTAAAGTGTGATTACGAAGTTTTGTAAAAAAAATATTAAGAATATTGGGATCCCTCCACCTTAACTGCCGACGTTAGTCGCATCGCAGGGCATGTGTGATGGAGGGAGAGGAAGGTGGTTTTTCAAGGGCGGAGGGCCACGCCGGTGGTCTCGGAGATCCAGGTGAGGTAGCTGGTGATCCTGGAGTAGACGGCCGGCGTGTCTGCGGGACAGTTCTCCGCGGTGAACGACATGATGCCGATGAGCGTGTACTCCGAGTCTTGCTCGGCGAATGCCAGAGGGCCGCCGCTGTCGCCGCCCTGCGGGAATATGCCAACGTCTATAATTATTTCGTTCTACCCACTTCACCTCAAATCCATACCTCAACAAAGGCCAATGACCTCTACTTCTTTTATTTATTTATCTAAAGACCAGTGCCATATAATTATGTTTATAAGGCGAAAATTTAAACCGTAACTTCCTACGTTGCCACAATGGTTTATCGCAAACATATTTATTAAAAATGCTTAATTTCAAATGCCTTGATGCAACACAACTGCTGTGATGAAATTATGTCCTACAAACTAACAATACAAAGGGAGGGAAGGACAAAATGCGGTATACTGGGCATGTAAGTTCTTTAACTTTTTCGCAATAATAAAGCTTCTAGAATATATTTTCTATTGTATATTTAAGTTTTGATTAAGGTTTCCTAATGCAAATTGAGGTAGCGGAAATACAGCGCCCATATGTCCTTTCGCCCGTCGTGGCGTGTAGGAAGTTTTTTCTTACTCTTCCTATTGAATAATTATGTTTTAATTATTAGACTTTTGGACCTCCCAAAAAAGCTAAAGAATAAATATAACTATAGTTAAAAAAAAATTTGAAGGTAAACGGAAATAATAAATATGCTAACACTCAATTACAAGTTTCAGCACAAAACATAAGTTCAGTTTGCGTAAAATTACGATAGTACATAATCAGTGCCATTTATATATCATCATAAATAATTACGTTTTACGATTAATCTGTTGTGGTATAAATACACTAAAAATAAGAGCGATTAAAATAAGGCTCTAATATATATTAATAATAACCTTTATTGAAAACGTAACACCGTATAATTATTCTAAAATTCACTATAAAAATTATTTTATAGTAGCTTTAAAGAGGCCATTCTGGCATTCCAGGAGCATTATGCTATGTTAAGCACACTACAGTAACACAAACGGTATAAACAACTTACCTGACATGGACCTTTGCCGTTGACTCCTATTGTACAGATATTTGACGATTCAACGAAGGAGTTGAACGTCTGTATGCACACGTCATTTCTGATAACTGTGACATCAGTTTGGAGAAGAACACCTGAGGTAGCTTGGCTGGCTATGAACGAATAATTTGCGAAAGTTATAGCTTAAATAACAATAATACGTTATTACAAAAAAAGCTAAATTTTTATGTGTAAATAATTTAATTCATAAGTATAATAATACGCTTTTTAAAACAATGTATTATTTTTAAGTTTTTATCTTAAACATTAATGATACGACTGGAATTATTTCCAATAGAAACATGTCACTTACTGCTAGAAATCCGTCCGTAACCGCTTACAACGGCGGCAGCTCCATAGAATGTGTAAGAAACTTGTGAGAGGGACGGAAGTCGGATAGCATCAATGTAATCTGACAAAAAAAAAAAAGAGACACAAGCATTTAGAACTGAAATATCTTAACTATAAAGGTCACTTATATTATTAAGAACAACATCCATATCGTCAGAAAGCATAATCGACAAGCCTTACACAATGCGGCACATGTGCATTATGGCGCTTGTAAATTAGGGATGTTTTAAAAATTAACGTAGGTGAGCCTCGGCTATTTACTATGTAATTAAAGGAAAGGCTGTTTAACGAAATATTAATAGTTAATCTTCGGCCCAGACGTGACGGAATTTAAAAATGATTATCATCAAATTGTAATAACACACAAATGCATTTATTTATCTCATGACGATTGTCAGTTGTAAATATTTAATTATTCTTTGTAAGGCTCTTAATTATCTTTATAATAAATTTAATTGAAACGATACTCCGTCCAAAAATTCAATATCAGAATTCCCTCGCATTGCTATAGCACCCACGTGTAAAAATATAATATTAATTCCCTTATTTTTTTTAATTATAGGTATTAATATCATATTTTCTTACTGTGACACTGTTAAATTTCCATACATGCTTCTTTGTCTGTCTACGAACCCAACATACCCGCTCACTTCCCGCTAGTGTGTGATCTGGACTGGCCTCTTCTATAGAAATAAAAGCTTTCTTGATCTACGGAAAAAATTATAGTCAAAATGTCAGCTCAATGACTTCAGATGTAAAAACTGTGCAATGTCATGGGCAATTTAACAGACGTACTTGTAATGTTTATTTAGTAATTTTTATATTTGTTTATTAGTTTTTTAACCTACGAATCTATTAGGTTAATTTAGTTTTCACGTCAGTAAATTAATGGCATCTCCAATTATTGAAAATGTAATAAATAAAGACATTTCTATGAAAAACATTAAAATGTTAATACGATTAAGGAACTGATATTAAGTAAACAAAAAAAAATATCAATACTACGAGCTCCTTATTTCAATGCTGGGTGGTAAAATAAATGGTTTTATCTGCACGTATTTTGTAAGTATGAATCGTGCGACAAAAGTTAGGACATCTGTTGTATTCGTGAATACCACTTACTTGTGTAGCTGACTAGTGTCGACAACCGCAGCACACCAACGTCGTTGGCGATAGTCTTGGCGTTGTAGTTGGCGTGGATGAATGCTTGTCTGGCGGACTCAGTCACGNTTAGTTTTTTAACCTACGAATCTATTAGGTTAATTTAGTTTTCACGTCAGTAAATTAATGGCATCTCCAATTATTGAAAATGTAATAAATAAAGACATTTCTATGAAAAACATTAAAATGTTAATACGATTAAGGAACTGATATTAAGTAAACAAAAAAAAAATATCAATACTACGAGCTCCTTATTTCAATGCTGGGTGGTAAAATAAATGGTTTTATCTGCACGTATTTTGTAAGTATGAATCGTGCGACAAAAGTTAGGACATCTGTTGTATTACTTGTGTAGCTGACTAGTGTCGACAACCGCAGCACACCAACGTCGTTGGCGATAGTCTTGGCGTTGTAGTTGGCGTGGATGAATGCTTGTCTGGCGGACTCAGTCACTGTGTTTTCTTGGGTAGTAATAGAGCTTGTACCGCCCAGGACAATCTCGAAAGATGAGTAGCTATAAGATGTATACAGTGACGACAATTATTAAACTAATAAAAATTTTAGTACAGTTATTTCTTAATAGTAGGTATTACTATATTTTCGGAACATATTATTTTACTGTTGTTATTGTATTCAGGTATTTTTGACAGAGTGCAGTCAATATATTCTGGACAAAGCTACAACGTGTAAACCCACATGACAAATGCATAATAAATAAAATTAAAGTGCGTGTCAGGTAAAAAAATTTAAATAATAGTGTTCCGTGAGTGGACAGTTCTCTATAATCAATATATTACAATTTTATGAACTCCAAGTTCTTTAGACATCAGCTTCAAGAAAGTAAAACGTCTCTTTGAAGAGGAATAGTGTCAATAGAAGATTGACCAAAACCTATTTATAGCTTGGGCTGGGAGGCCCAAGTCTTTTCAAAGTGAAAAACCGAATTTCACGACAGTCCAAGCGGAGGCGTAAAGAATACCACAGTTTCGTTTTAGTTTAACTTACGATCCCATTTTGTTCCTTTCTGCCATATCTGAAAATTGGCATCGTCGCGGACCTAACGACTAGAGTAAATTAGTTGATCAAGAGTGGTTTAAGATACCTATGCTTGTATTGCTGCTCATTAGATAAAAGTTCATTTAACAAATACGGTACGTATTACTACTTTTATTTNTTTTTTCTCTGCAATTATTGCTGCATGTGGTTCAATACGTTTTAACGTTGATATATTACGGCACTTTTAATTGAGCACTTTTGAAAGCTCTGCTTAGGACATACTTTTCTTCTCAACACGTATCCTTCTGCCTTACGCAAAATTAACATTGCCATGGACCGCCTCACTTTATTCGTGAGTTTACCAAGCAAAACCGTGGAAGTTTTAGAAAAATAAATGTATTAATAATATGCAGGTTTTTGATATGTGTATACAACAAGAAACACCAACTCTACATTAATTTCAAAACATTACACTTTCGATACAACGCCAAGTAATAGAAACATTTTTCACAATTCGCTGCCAGCATAACTGGGAGACTGCATGCAAGTGAGTATTCTGGTGCATATATAATTTTAGGAAGATATATTTTTTCAAAGGAATACGTTAAATCCCTCACTTTACTACGCACAGCCTTCAGTCAAGGAAGCGGATTACTCTCAATGGGTGATTTTGTACATGTTCAGTTGATGGTGAATTGGCTAAGATGGATTGCGAAGTTCCATGTGAGTGGTCGCTAACTGCTCACCCATTTATGCAGTGGGCAGCAGTGAGGATCCACTCGCTAGAGATGAGCACTCCCCCACAGAGGCCAGTGGATTCCATGATGAGCAGAGCCTGCCATGGGATAAACCCCTGGGCCACAGCTGTGCCGGACACGATGCGGGGGCTGGGCTTCAAATTTTCCTCTAACAGATAAAAAGATAAATTTGTGAGTTGCCGTTTTGGTCCTCCATTCCAATGCTCATGAACTTATTTCTCGTGTTTTACATAGTTATTAAATTTTCTTAATTGTTTATGGTCTCTTTTGTGGTCAGCATACTTATCCCTGAATTTCAATTAGAAATCCGAGTGATCCATGCCCATGTATCCGCGTGTAAAACACGTGATAGACGATGCCAATAGTGGACGGATTTTCCTGGAGTACTTGCGTCTCATTCAAAAACACACTCTGTTGATGCTCGATTATGTAATCTAATTACATGTTAACCATAAGGAATAACGGCCACTTCCGGTTTCCACATTAAAAGCCCGCCATTAGGTGGAAATTTCCCTGCGTACATTTTACGCATTAGTTTTTTTTACTCCTAAAGTCTTGCTTCTGTAAATCAGTACTGGATTTGAGGCATTGTGTGATTGTACATGCAAGAACCATTTTCTCCAGTGAGACACCTAATAACACAAGATCCTGTTAGGTTAAGTATGATTGCACAGCAAATTAAAAAAGTAACCAAAAAATTATATCATAAAAATATAGCATTGAACCACTACAGTGTGATACAATATGTTAATACAATTATGGTTTGAATAAACTAATAGAGTTAAATTCTATCAAAATACTGCAAGGGAAAAGTCGGAAGAAAACATACGCAAAGCTGCAAGTTAATCGCCAGGTGAGAGAAGATTCAGTTTTAACCAAGCCGATAGATATAAAATCCTAAGGTTTACCTCAAGGTAAAAGAACGCACCTGTGAAACGAAAATACAAATTATTTTATGATATAAAAAAATCACACGAATCGGTAAAAATACATTATGACAACAAATTGAAACGATTAAAGTATTTTACTAGACGGCTTTTATCAAAGGAATGGAATATTATATTTAAGGACTGCAGAAAAATACTCGAGAAATGCTGCAAAAAAGGAACGCTAGATAATCGGACATGTGGAAAATAAGCAAAAAAATTTTGATAGAATGGGGTGAATATTTGGAGAGACGTTCTCAAGTTTAATAAAGAGAGATAAGAATGACCCAATAAATAGTCACAGTATAACGCTTTTGAAAACTACACATAAGCTGTTATCTAAAAAGGTTGAAAATAAATTGAAACATCTTACAAAAATTAGCGATGATCGACAAAGCTATCATAAAATCCGTCCAACAAGTTATGCAAACTTCATATCGTAGGAAAAGCGATCAAATTCAATTAGTCAGCTTTTCCATACTTTGTGATCTTAGAAAATCATTAGATGTATTACGACTGGGTGGCATAATTTCCATACAACAATTATAATGTGTATTCTCACGGATATTAAGTGCTATATACAACATGAATAATGTGATGGTACCGAATTTTCAGGCAAGAGATCAAACAAAATTATATAGCCCCTTATTTCTTATACAAATGTTATTAGGCACATGAACCATAAAAACTCTCTTTTTATTTAACTTGATAATGACCAAGGTAATAAAACAGACGAAGAAATGTAATGACTATAAAGTGGTTACTCAACAAACACAAAAAGTTAGTTGTGCCGATGACGCGGTACTCCTTACAAACAATGAAGATAGCCTACAGAGACTCCTGTTCAGACTCATCCGGATAGCAAAGCAATACAAAATGATAGTTTCAACACCTAGAACGAACGTGTCTTATTCTAGCTAGATGTCAAGAACCTTGTCACTGAACCATACCGTATTAAAAAGTTGAAATATCCAACCACTACGAACTGTATTAAGAAGTTAGGGAGGAAGCTCGAAAAGAGACCAAAATATCCAGCTTTCTCAAAGAAATAATATACAAGAATCAATATGTACACAGAGAGTAAAGTCACATTATACACTGAAGAGTAAAAAAAACTGGTATAGGCATGGGAATACAAATAACAGAGGTATGGAACCAATCGGAGTAACATGATGCGGTCGGTAGCTAGATCGGTTAGTGCTGCAGGTTATCAAGATTTAAGTGAGTTTGAACGTGGTGTTATAGTCGGCGAACGAGAGATGGGACTTAGCATCTCCGAGCTAGCGATAACATTTGGATGTTCGCTTACGGCCATTTCATGAGTGTACCGTGAATATCGGGAATCCGGTAAAACATCACATTTTCGACATCACTGCGACCGGAAAAAGATCGTGAAAGAACGGGACAAACGACGACTGACGAGAATCATTAAACGTGACAGACGTGCAACCGTTTCTCAAATTGGTGCAGATTGAATTTGTGGACTGTCCTGCAGGATTAATTTTGTGAATTGCCTCCTGCATACCTTCAGACATTAGTCGAGTCCACACCACGTTGTCTTGCGGCACTTCTGCGTGCTCGGGGGGCCCTACATGATATTAGGCAGGTGTACCAGTTTTTTGGCTCTTCAGTTTATTAGGTCTTTGTATCACCAGTTCTTAACACGTTAGTCTGAAACTGAGATTAAACATAAAAAACAAGATAATAACAACGAAGCAATGATATGAACTTAAAATGATTTGCTGGGAAACCAAGACGATATAAAGCGAGGAATCAAACTCTAAGCAAAGAATGTTGGTTGCAAAAGATAAAGTACGGACATAGGAAAAAAAACAAGAATTTAACAACCATGTTAACAGAGCTCTATGAGAAAGTTGCATAAAAATTACTACAAACAATAAGCCTGAATGAAGACGAGCGCCTGACAGACCAATAAGATGATGAACTGAGGGAAGGCAGAAATCTAGTAATGAGGCACCATACTGTGAAGAAACATACGAAAAAGAGTACTACGAAAGAGGAAGAAAAAGAGAATTTGCTGTAGCTTGAATGATACAGGACGTCATTCTGGTGCAATACAATTCTGTAAATAACACTAACTAAATTTTTCTGCTTATGTACTTGTTTAAAAGCGCTTAAAACATTCTGCCAACCCTATTTTGTCTCATGACTTTGGCGTAACTGCACATTATTCGCGAAATAGCCAACTTTTTATCTGATTGGCTGTATGTTTCTCAAAAAAAGATTTCCTTATTTCACAATGGAGAAAAAATAGTGGTTTTTTACTATTTGCGTTTATAAGCTCCACATGATTTACATTAGTTAAGAAGTTACACACAAAGCATTAAGTTGTACAAAAAGTTGATAAATTTTTTTTCGTAAATTATAAAGGCGATTCAAAATCGTAATAAAACTGAGTTTCATATGACGTCATTATAAAGTGAATGAATTTAAATTGCGTGAAATAATTTATAGTGTTCACTTTTACGAGTTGTGGTCAGGCCTTTAGCTAAGTGTCCTGCCTGATCACACCTTCACTTATTTATCCAAGACACGGGCCGTGATCGCTGAAATAAGTTATGAAATCGTAAACCACATAAATCTCCTTTACCAGCTGGTAAACAGGGACAACGCAGCCGATATAGGAGAGTGTGGTCCGTGGGTGGTGTCTTTTGTCGTCGGGCCAATGGAACGAGAAGACCTCTGAAGATAGATGTGTCCGGCCGTCGACATGCGCCATCTTAATCAGCCTCCAAAATCATGAACAAGGTAGGGACTCTCTAATTGGGCTTTACTCAAAACGTGGCTAATAAAATTTTTTATAAAATATTATCATTTAATATTTCAGTATACTTGTATAGCTCCCTCCGTTCATATTCAATCATATACACTGGAAAGCCAAAAAAATGGTATAGGCGTGCGTATGCAAATAACGTAGGTATGGAACCAATCTGAGTAACGCGATGCGGTCGGCAGCGCCTATATAAGACAACAAGCGCCTGGCAAAGTTGCTAGATCGGTTACTGCTGCTACAATGACAGGTTATCCAGATTTAAGTGAGTTTGAACGTCGTGTTATAGTCGGTGCACGAGAGATGGAACATAGCATCTCCGAGGTAGCGATGAAATTTCGATTTTCGTGTACGACCATTCCACGAGTGTACCGCGAATATCGGGAATTCTGTAAAACATCAAATCATCAACATCGCTGCGGCCGGAAAAAGATCGTAAACGAACGGGATAAACGACGACTGACGATAATCATTAAACGTGACAGACGTGCAACCCTTTCTCAAATTGGCGCAGATTTCAATGCTGGGGCATCAACAAGTGCCAGCGTGCGAACTATTCAACGGACCATCATTGATATGGGGTTTCGGAGCCGAAGGCCCACTCGTGTACCATTGTTGACTGTACGACACAAAGCTTTACGCCTTGCCTGGGCCTGCCAACACCGCCATTCAACTGTTGATGACTGGAAACAAGTTGCCTGGTCTGACGAGTCTCGTTTACAATTGTATCGGGCAGATGGACGTGCATGGGTATGGAGACATCCTCATGAATCCATGGACCCTACATGTCAACAGGGAACTGTTAAAGCTGGTGGAGGCTCTATCATGGTATGGGACGTGTGCAGTTGGCGTGAAATGGGACCCCTGATACGTCTAGATACGACTCTGACAGGTGACAGATATGTAAGCATCCTGTCCGATCACCTGCACCCATTCATGTCCATTGTGCATTCCGACGGACGTCGACAATTCCAGCAGGACAATGTGACACCCCACACATCGAGAGTTGCTAACGAGTTGCTCCAGGAACACTCTTCTGACTTTAGACACTTCCATTGACCACCTAAATCACCAGACATGTACATTATAGAGCATATCTGGGATGCCTTGCAACGTGCTGTTCCGAAGAGATCTCCACCGCCTTGCACTCGTATGGATTTGTGTACTGCTCTGCAGTATTCATGGTGTGAAATGCCTCCTGCATACCTTGAGACATTAGTCGATTCCATGCTACGTCGTCTTGTGGCACTTCTGCGTGCTAGCAGGGGCCCTGCACGATGTTAGGCACGTGTGCCAATTTTTTTGGCTCTTCAGTGTATATATATATATATATATATATATATAGAAATAATATTGTACAACCTAAATGTAAAACCAATATATAGTTTTCATCATATAAATATTATTATTATCTTGTTACGCCTCTATATACCCGTTAAGAATAAAATAATAAAAATTATATCAAAATCATAGCACCCCGTAATACTGTTACATTAAGCGTAGATAGCGGTGATTGGACTGGAGCATTGCTTTTTTTGTTCCACTGCAGGCGACTTTCAGCGTACGGTAAATATGCGGTGTAGGAGACGAACTCCGTTTATTAATTTTTCTAACAGAAATAACACTGTCACGATAAATGTATGTTCTGTTCTCGTGTTTGTACAGGGCAACGAATGTCAGCCAATGGTCTCTGAATTTAATAAGTGTTGATAGCTGGGCGTAAACAATCGTCGTTTCTGCTGCTTATAGCCACCAGAATACCCCAGCGAACTCTTGTAAGTATATAGTTTAAATACGAAGAAATTTAATAAAGAAGACTTTTAATTTGCAATTGATATTAGTGAAAACGAAAAAACAACATTGTTTCCAACCAAACTCAACAAAATGCCTTAGAGCACAAGTGGCGAATTGAAGAGTTGGTGAGCGGAGGGGGCGACAGGCCTCTTCCCTCCTACGAGCCTTAAAATAATCTTTTTTTTTTTTACACTGTGTCTCCTGGGTTTAAAATGTGTACAGAATATTCTGGAATTAAACTCCCGAACTGCGGGAGATGATTCCTTATGAAAAATAAAGTCGAATATATATATAGGACACCATATACTTAAACATAATATTAAACGAGATATGAGGGTGTAAAAAATGTGGTTTGAAATCGTTTTTTCACTTAAAGCCTTGTACGTTCTGCCAGAGGTAGGGGTGGCAGCAATTTACCCACAGAACATCCCACACGGTTGAATGGGACGCTCCCATTTGGCGCGCTACCTCAAGCCGAACAGTGCGCATAGACCGAGGACGGCCAGTCGTAATGTATATGTATGTGTGTCTGCAACTTGGTAAGCATAAGTCACATTTCTGCTGCGGACTTTGTAGGCGTTGTACACGGCACTCGGCAAAAATACATTTTCAAAACCCAATATTCATAGGTTCATATCTCCTTTAACATTCCTTTTGGTATATGGTGTCCTATATATTTTCTGCATCATTTTTCATCAGTATTAATGTCACATAGTTTGGGAGTTTAATTTCCGAAAATTCTGTACAGTAAAAATACTACACAGTTGGAAATAAAAATTTGGAAGCTAATCACTATGTGAATTTATGTACGCACACACAAACACATCCTACTAATATTATAATGCGAAAGTTTGTGATGATGAATGTATGGATGTTTGTTACTCTTTCACAAAAAACTACTAAATGGATTTTAATGAAACTTTACAATAATATAGCTCATACATCAGAATAGCACATAGGCTATAATTTATAAAGATTTATTGTGTAAATTGGCCAAAATATAACGATTAGTGTCAAGTAAGTCGGAAAAAATTCTGCCATCTGAGAGATATTTTGGCGTGCGCTGCAAAAACCGTAAGAGTTACACGAATATAATGTATGGTGGAAATGTTTCTCTTAAATAATTATACAAAAAAGTCCGCGGCAGCATATATCTATCTTTTATGTGTAAGCCATTATTGCCAAAATAGTGAACCATAAATACAATGAAATTTGATACTATATTTCCAATGCACATTTTGTAGTAACAAATTGATTCTTCGTCAAAATAAACACTTTTATCGCTTCTGATATTTAAAGTAGATAAACTTTGTCCCGTACACTACGTAATTTGGACAAATATTTTAAAAGTTACGACGATGAGAATGTGAGGGCGCGCTGCTAAAATGGTTCGCACCGCATTCGTGCGCACTCAGTGTAATGTTTTGCTTAAGAACTATTTCTTTCTGGGTATTTATTACCAGCACACCTCTTTAGTCACTGTCTTTATTCATATTAGTCACACAAACGCGCCATCGAAGCGCTTGATCGCTGTCTACAAGACATACAAAGCAGTCGAATGTTAATGGGTGGTTTGGTAGTATTACTGGCAGGGGATTTTAGACAGACTTTACCTGTTATCGAGAGAGGCACTGCAGCAGACGAAATTAACGCATGTCTGAAAGCATTATATCCGTGGACCAAAGTTTAAAAGCTTTATCTCACCACTAACTTGCGAGTCCAGTTATTCAGCGATGTCGAGTCAGGTGCATATGCTCAAAAACTCCTCGAAATTGGTGAAGACTGTCTAGAAACCGACCAAGAAGGTATGGTTCTTTTCACACGCCAATTTTGTCATGTTGTGGATTCAGAAGACGAGCTTATTGTTCAAGTTTTTCCGAAACTGCAACAATACATTCACGACGAAAAATGGTTGTGTGAAAGAAACATACTGGCACCAAAAAATGAGACTGTTACGAAAATAAATAAAAAATCTTGGACGAAATAACTAGCGAAACATCAGTGTACAACTCCATCGACACAGTCATGTCATCCGATGACACTACAAATTATCCCGTGGAGTTCCTAAACTCTTTGGAGCTACCCGGGGTGCCATCCCATAAGCTGAAATTAAAGGTAGGTATACCCGTTTTGATAATGCGCAACTTGGACGCGCGAAGATTATGCAACGGTTCTCGGTTGCGAGTCACCGAACTAGGAAGGCATATTGTGAAGGCCACAATCTTAACTGGAGAAGNTTATGCAACGGTTCTCGGTTGCGAGTCACCGAACTAGGAAGGCATATTGTGAAGGCCACAATCTTAACTGGAGAAGGCAAGTGAGACAATGTGCTTATACCACGCATCCTAATTATACCTAATAACTTACCATTTAATTTTAAACGTCTGCAGTTCCCATTAAAAGTTGCATTTTCAATGACTATGAAGAAATCACAGGTTCAAACCTTTAAGGTAGCAGGAATACATTTGGGCACGCCATGTTTTTCCAATGGTCAGCTCTGCGTAGCTTGCTCACGTGTTTCTAAATCGCAAAATCTGCATGTTTACACTGAATGAAAAAATCGTTTAACATAGTTTATAGGAGTATATTGCAGTAAATAGAAGCCTAAAAAATTCTAATTATTACTCATACAACAGAATAGGCTGTCATTTCTAAAGATATATACGCAGACGAAGTCGCGGGTAGCCGCTAGTATATTATAAACACAGAAGTACTCACATAGATCTATTTTAAATTATATGACGTCGCCATTCTGCCCATTAAGAATTTTGAATGAAAATACTAAGCTGTTAAGTAAAACCATTTAATAGTGACGATATAGCCAGGTAAGCCACCAAAAAAGCATTTATATGTGAGTCTGCATGTTTGTTTCTATAACAGTTTTAACACCTACAATGCAACTTAAATGCTGCATTCCACCTCTCGACTGAGGTAGCCACTACTCACTTGAGGATGGGTCTTCCTCACGATGATGTATTTTTTTATGTTTGTTGAGTAGAGCTTTTAAAAATTTACTTTTAGAAAAAGCCTCTTGAGTCGTAGCGTGTAGTGCGGGAATAACATCTAAATTATTAATGTATAACTAATTCACAACTTGAATAATATAAATATTATTTTCCTGAAGAAAACTCATTAATGTGCAAAAGAAGGGCATGGCTTCGGTTAAAAAAATATTTACTTGTTTAAGAATTAGATTTACTTAAGACTTCTTTTGTGGAAAATATCCCGATGTTTCTGTGAGATATGAGACAGTTCAAAAATTGTGTAAAGAAAACTATTTTAAAAATTTCCTTATTTAAACTTAGGTAATATTAGATTTATTTGAAAAACTCTATCCTTAAAATCTCCGATAGTCATGTGGTTAGATGACAGATCTGTCACTCATCTCTCAAATGTCTCATATATTGGATATGCTTAAAAAAGCCTCATAAGAAACGATTTTCGTGTTTATTGATTCAAGGAAAGTAGGTAATTATTATCCGCACGAAGTAAATACTAACAAGAAGAGTTCGAACAAGAAAGCGACGACATAGTTTTCAGTATGATTCAGGATTTAAATATAAATATAACTGGTCGTATTCGAATCGCAACAGACAAATTCACGAATGACTTCAGAACTCTGTGATGGTTTTCAAAAAATGCAAAGAGTAGCGATCATGTTGTTCATTGTCTTGACTACAGTCTGTCTCCAATGTGTCTATATCATAGTTCCCAACGGTTTAAAGCGTCAGTAATAGAGTTTCAATAATATCCAAGCCATTTATTTCTGTACTAGATTTTCAAACGAAATGGGGTACTTATTTCAATACTTTGGAAGATAATTAAGGAAACTGTGTGAGACTTTCTGGATCAAACGCTATACTACAATAATAACAGTTTAATTTTCAACATCACAAAGTAGCAGAAGCACTCCAAATTGTTGTTAAATGAAAATTATGGCAGGACACTAGTCGTAGCATTTAGTGATCCGACATTTGTTGTGTTATTTACAAATTGTAGTGACGTTTTATCACTAACACTACCACTCATCCAGTTTCTTTAGAAGTAAAAGTTACACAGGCAGACAGCTTTTAATAGTATGGAAGAAAATATTAGTGTTTCGAACGAAAATAGAAATATGTAACTTTAGAGCTGTTGAGTCTTTTAATACACTTTTCGCTAAAGCAGAAGAAACTGCAAAAACATTATGTATAACTATCTTCGTCCCTCGTACCATCAAACAGAAAACGTTGCACTGCAAAGTACCTGCTAATACTGCTAAACATTAGAATGTCGATGTCAAAACCTCTGCTGACAGGTGTTTCCAAACGCCGTGCCGGAATTCAAGTATCTATTAGTGTACTTGCACCCTTGAATATTTCACAGACCCTAGGCGACATACCTGATGAATTAAGACAGGCAACCTTGTTGCCTTCGACCGCAGCTATTGTCTAGCCAATTCCTCTTATTGAACATGCATTTCAGTGAAGAACTTGTTAATTGCCGAAAATGTGTAGTGTTAAATCAAAGATTCAATATTATTTCAATTTGACTTAAAAAACGTTTATTGTCATGCTGATTGTATGTGAGTTTGTAATTTTTATTGCTTGTTTTACATTAGCTTCTCTTGGTTTTGAACAGATAGACCTAAAACGAATTTATTGTTTAGAAGGTTTTTAAGGTCTAAGTGTTCTTTCCATAATCATTAACTTAGTTCAAAATGCTATGGCTTCGAACTAGCGACGTTGCCCTATTAGTTATTAAATAAAATAATCACGTCATAAATCGATTGCAATCTACAAAATGAATCTCTAAACGGCAGCACATATAAGCCGCAATACCGCGGCAAGTATACATGTTCGTTTACTTGTATACTTGCAATTCGGACAGCACTGATGATGTCACGTCCGAGGACAGGTACACATGAGTATATGAGTACTTCAGGCGGGTTCGGACACGACATAAGATTTNGATGATGTCACGTCCGAGGACAGGTACACATGAGTATATGAGTACTTCAGGCGGGTTCGGACACGACATAAGATTTCTTATCACGTTTCTCCAATGAATTCATTTATGCAAAACATTTTTAATGGCCTCTTATCTGGCCATTGATAAAAGATACAACAAAGGAAAGCTTGAAACATTTTGCAACTATATAATGTAATGGTTTGAAAACGATCTGCAAAACTAACAATAGCAGATATTTCATTGTGAAAAGCTAAATATAAACGCTGTAAGGTAATAATAGATGCTTTCCAGAGTTTTGTAGGAACAAGTGCGTACTACATTCGAAAATTGCTGTTTAATCTGTTGTCTTGCATGTCAGTGAGTATTGTCAGTCCCGAGCACACGTGCCCCATATTGCACAGAATTAAAACATTATTCCTATCACACTGTGGATAGAGATATATTTACAGCTTGCTTTAAAGAACGTGCATCGGGATATTCCTACTGAAAAGAAAAGGTAGTAAATAGCTTTTTCACAAGGAGACACATATGAGAAAGCCTCACTTGTAAAGCAATACAGCAGCTGTCGCTGCCCTACTTCAGTTTAGAGTGATTGTTCTGAGAAAACAGCTATTAAATATTTAGTTTTTTTTTTGCCGCAATTCAAAAAAATTGTCAAGGAAATGTGTTCTGAAAACGAAATAAATCTCACACTTGTGAAATGTAATTTATTTATAAATTATGAACTGGTGTAAGACATTTTACTGGTATTGTAAAACATAATGTTGTTTTAACTTGTTGGTACATAAATATTTTTTTCCAAACGAACTCTGCCAGGACGACAATATTGCTGAGAATATTTCCTCTACGCATATCGAATTATTAAGATAAAAGGCAATGCTACACAAAAATATACAATACTCTTTATCACGAAAGTTTTAATACATTAAAAAACCCGGAAATGTTTTAACTCAAATATATAATAACTATCATTATAACATAGGAATTAACACAAAGTAAGCTTTTTCTTCCATGACATGCACAAGGACATTTGTAAAGTGAAGGCAGCTGAACATCGTCAGGTCTCCCTCGCTGATTGCATCTCACACTCCCTTCGAAGTTTTGTGTCCAGGAATGCGTATTGTGAAACTAAAGTCCTAGAAAATATTTTCTTATCTGAAGGACCTTTATTTCAGTCCAACGTACTCATCCTTATTTATATTATCATAGTGTGTATTTTCTACCCATTTTTCTCACAGAAGCCTTTTCCAATGAAGAACTTTTCTCTTTCCAATTCTTTCACATTTAATAAAACCAGAATTTTCGCATATATAATAACTGCCCACAGTAAAATAGTTTGTTCTTTTACAAACAATTCTTTGGAAAAAACATAAGTATCCAAAAAATCCCTACAGCACTACAGTACAAACACAGTTTCTTTACAATGCACTTTTATGAAACATTCAAAATTATTTAAATGTATATAATAAACCAGTCTATGGTACTTGCACGTTAAAATTCTACGTTAGTTTTACTCACTTTACAGTTACATGTAGAATTTACTCTTTATTTAACTGTAGTGTTACAAATAATCATCTTCGTAACTAGTTTCCGAAGAATACATTGTAAATATATAGAAAAGCTTTACAGTGCAGCTAACAGTGCAGGTATAACGAGAAAATTATCATTCATAGTATTATGCTGTACCTCGAAATAATGTCAAGCTGACTTAAATATGCTGTCAGCATAACTTTAAAACAAAAACAAAACTCAGGTTTCCATACAATAAAATGTTCAAAGATTTGAAGATGTCTTTTTATAGTTCTTATATTTCTCTTTCCAGTTCATTACAAGGAAAATTAATGTGTCTTTGAATTACTGTTCAGAATACTTATATGCTAAATAGCAATAGAGAGACGTATTTTTATTTCAGGGAATAGACACAAATTCATAGTTTATTTCTGTAAAATAACGAAAGCAAGAATTAAAAAAAAAAAAAACATTTTAAAGTCACGCTGTTCAAAATATTTACGTCAGTGCATTGTTAAATTGTTTACATATATCATTAAAACTGCAATTTATGTTTTTTTAATAATTTTATTATTTTACGGTGTTTCCAGATCCGTTTGTTAAAATGTTGTACAGTGGGAAACATTAAGAATGTCCATAGTACAGTACAAGTAGGTACTGCAAAATAGGCAAAACTATTTCCAAAATTTTTCTGTACAAAAAATTTTTTTATATAGATATTTGAATTGCCAGTGTTAAAAAAATTATTTCTATGCCAAAATGAAAATTGAACTTTTGTACTGAAAATTAGGATGTAGCTATATTTAATCACGAAAGCAAGATTACGTTTTATAAACAGCTTATAACCGAAATTTGTAAGCTTCTTTTACATGATTTTTAATGTGATGTGACAGTACTTGGAACTGTATTTAGACTGTATTAACACTACGACGATCGCTTGAATCCGCCACTGTAGAGCAATTAGGTAATCAAATAAATATCATTATTAAATAATTTACTCTCTCAGACTTAACATCATATTCTTCGTTAGGCTCATTCGAATGGTAGTGAGTTGGATAAAGTCCAGGCACAGGAGAGTGCAAATTTTTTCATGCTTTAGTAAGTCCCTCAATGTAGTGTATCCGTTTGGCTACTTTTATATTAATTTTGGCTAGAGAGATTAAGACGGCGCTCAACGCCCAGATCTTTAACAACGATGAGGGAGAAGTGAGGTGGAGCTGAAGCGACGGAATGTAAGGGCGAGGGAAATAGAAGTGTACCGAGAAAACTCACTGGCTTGCAGCATCGTCCGCCGTGTTTCTCACTATTGAAAATCGAGTGTGGAGTATGGAACCACTGAAAATGGAATACGGATGGCTTTGGTGAAAAGATGGAGCGCTAGCCATACGAGAACCACAACTTTCTTTATCGGTTGAGTAGCATGACTTTTCCAATTGAGTAAATAACTTTAAGAAATGTGGGAATTACCATTATCTTTCTACAACATGACAGTGGGTCGTGCACTGAGCACTTGGAGTGTTATTTCCATGAAGTTTAACATGTTTAAACACTGACTAATTATACATTATTGCCATATTTATAAAATTACATCGCATTTATATACCCTTTTACTAGCTTTCTGTCCGCAGTTTCAGTATCGTTTACTACATATTTTCATCTTTTTTGGGAACGAATTTAGAAAAAAACTTAAATAAATTTTTACGTCATTTTATAGGTAGCCTTTTAAAACAAAGAGAATTACAATATATCATCTGCTTATGAGTTATTGAAAAGAACTGGAAAACACATTTAATCCCTTTTCATCATCTTAAAGGTTGAATTTCGAAAAATAATAATTATTATTCTAAGGAATTTCTATTGGCAGCCCTTAAAAACAGAGAGCATAACAATATCTTATCGAGCTATTACGGAGACCTCGAAAATACATGTTACACATTTTCAATCTCTAAGGGGATAAATTAAAAGAAAATTAAAAAATTTTACCTTTAATCATTTTATAGGATTTTGCGTGGGCAATATTTTGAAGCTAAGAGCACAACTATATCTCATAGTAATAATGAGGTATTAGGGAGAACTCTAAAAACCTTCTACTTTTTCTAACCTTCTTAGAGATTGAATTAAAAAAATCGGGAATATAATTTTTTGGCATTTTTATTAGTATTAATTTAAAGAAAAGAACGGAATACTATCTCATCAAGTTAATAACTACTTGGAGTCATCGGAAACTCATTTTACCCCTTGTCAACCTCTTAGGTATTGACTTTCGAAAAACCCTTTGTTAGTGGGTGCTTGCACCCGAGTGAGAAGCCAAACAAAAATTTTAATGCTTTTGTATCCAGCGGTTTGGGCTGTTTTTTGATGAGTGATTCATTCATTCGGGACACTTTATTTTATGTAAAGATATTATACATATTTTTAACAAAATATTTTTGTTATTTAAACGTTTATTTTTTATTTCATTGGCTGCAAGAAACATACGTCATTCCGCTGTCCAGTTAAATTTACGACGAACATTTGCATGCACTGAGAGGAGTTTTACAGACTAATCAGGTTGTTTAATATTATTTGGCAATCTACTATTGTAATGAAACGGTAAACGCATGGCATACAAAGTAAATAAGAATATTCCCTTTTGAGTTTTAGAAATAGGGTTGTTTAATACTTCTAAGACATATAAAATATTCTTCGGTTAGATTAATTTTGCTGCAATTCGGTGTACATACACTTTGGTTGCAAAATGATGCATTTTTATACGAAAGGAAAGGCGGATATCTGTTAAGGTAAATAAAAGTATCTAGAAAAATTATGGTCCTTAAACCGTGTTAAGTGACGAGTCCATCAAACTACGCAGGATTGAAAACACTGATGCAAAGGAGGCCTCTGAATAAGTGTGTGTGTGTGTGTGTATGTTTGTATATACATATATGAAGTGACAGCTAATTGTAGAGGGACAAGTTGATCGTGAAAGATCGAGGGGAAGCAGATGGAGTCAGTAGAGTGCAGATGTTTGGGTGGCTTTAAACATCGAGGTCTTGAGAAACGATGAGGTTCAAGTGAGATGAGAATAGAGAAGCGCCGGAATGCAAGGGCAGGGGGAAACGGGATATCCCCGAAAAAAGCCTATCAGCGACATCGTCATCATCCAGCACGTTACGCGCATGCTAAATTCCGGGAGCGACCCCACCCGGAATCGAGAACAGTTTACCTTGGTGGGAGGGGAGCAGTCTGACCACTCCACTACCGTGGTCTCTTTTAGGATTGATAATAGAATAATTTTAAAGGATCGTTGTGATGGAGTAATGGCGGAGATCTATAGTCCATTCATGTTTACTTACAAAATTTCTGAAGCCCGGCTTTAGTTATACTTTCAGGTTCCTCCACCTTATGCAAACGAAACTTAACCAAGTCTAAAACATTTTATTAAAGGGACAATCCACCACATTCGTGCGCCGTACGTGTAATGAAATTTTGAATTTGAACTGTTATTTACTAGGCATTACCAACACACCTATATTCCAACCTTCTTTATTCATATTAATTATAAATTACATTTTATAATTTATAGAGAAAATACAGGTAGAAGTTCAAGTCAATACAAATTAACAAAATAAGAATATTTTACTTTGACCAAAGTATACAAATGCTTATTTTACATAACATACACTCATTAAAAAAAAAAATCGATCATCACGAAAGAATCGTGCGAGTACAACGGCGGTTGCCATACAGTACTGTCATAGCCCAAAATGTGTCTCAAGTGCGTCTAATGCTGTTTGCTTGCGTGGATGTACCACTATGAGTCCCTCTATAATTCATAGGTGCAAGACACCGAATGAGACCTTAGTGACAGTGTGAGTCAAAGAGCCAAGTTCAGTGAACACACAGCATACCCCGATGGCGCCTTTGCCTAGCTGGCTGAGTTTGAGAGAGGCCTCATAGTTGGACTCCAAGAGGCAGGTTGGACATTTCGGTGCATTGATCACCACTAAGATCGTTCTACCTACACTGTGAGTCGGTGTTGGACACAGTGGGAATAGAAGGGCACACACACCCGTCAATAGGGCACGGGATTCACCCCGGCGGACCTCCAATAGGGAGTATCGTTTCATCGCTCAACATGCTGTAAGCAATCCACGGCCGTCACTGCGCATCATCCAGAGACATGTCACAGTAGCTGGGGATACGTCTGTATACATCAGTACCATATTCAGGCAGCTAGCAGTGTGATATCTGTCGTCGCGACGTCCCTCACGACGTCTACCATTACGATCTGAGCTTCACTGAGCACGTGTGACCTTCTGTAGGGAATGGGCAGCATGGCAGCTTGCGGATGGATGATGAGTAGTGTTCAGCCACGAATCACAGTTCTGTCTGAATAGAGACAACCGCTGAGTTTAAGTCTGGAAACATCCTGGCCAGCGCAATGATCCACGCTTCATTGTAGAGCGGCACACCGCCCACCGAGAGGTGTCATGGTGTGAGAAGATTCCCGCATCCTACAGGTGGTGAGTGATGGAACCATGACTGCGCAACGATGCGTATGGGAAATTCTTGGACCATTTATACTTTTCTGTCTGGTGCAGCTTTACTACAATTTTCCAATAGGAAAATGCCACCCTCACACACTCACATATCACAGGTATCTGTGGCCTACCTTCGTTATGTCACTATGTTTCCTGCCAGCAAGCCTCTCCAGACTTCTCGCTCTTCGAGAACGTTTGGGACCAGATTGGATTACAATTTCGACCAATGGTAACTACGTCTGATTTGGAGGGTCAGTTGAGCCAGCTGTGGCAGAATCTTCCTCATATGAACATCCGACGTCTGTATGCCTTCAAGACCGACCATATCGCTGCCTGTCTCTGTGCTACGGGTGGTCCAACACCATACTAAGTGTTGGTTCTTTGCAATACATGCTTGGTGTGGTACGATATTTTGATGTTTTCTGTGTACAAACAAAATCATCCAGTCCATGTACCTACATAAGTGCCACTGTGATGGCACCTTCAGTGTGATAAATAATTAATCAAAGGAATATATTTAGGAAATAAGCAAACACGTCTCACATGGGGTGATTTTTGAAAGGTTTGATTCAAAAAGTGTGGAGAAACCGCGAATAGACTACACGTGAAAATTGCTAATGAAATTAAATACGTTTTGGCAAGGTGTACTAAAAAAAACTATTTACAGAGCTCTTATAGTTAAGCAAAACAAATAATTTTTGTGGCATCCTTTATAAAGGGACGAATGAATGGGCATAAATTTATATTGGAAATTCTCAAGTTTCAATGAGATGTTATAGGAATTATACAAACATTTGATTATATAAATTATATTAAGTTATATATTGCTTGAATTTTATAAATAAGTTACATAAATATAACTTTTGTGAAATAATGTGGAAAACTTGAAGAAAAATGAAGTATGATGCATCTTTTTCAAAGATATTAAACGAAAAACTGTAAGAATATAGTAATACTAGCTGTGCCCGCGGCTCCGCTCGCGTGGACTACAGAATTATTGTTTAGGTTTTTATTTAAAATAAAGTTCCCCCTCCCTAAATCCGCTCCGACCCGCCGCCGCCATGGCTCTCCACGTCCGCGTACGGTCAACCGACTCGCGAAAAATTACTTATTCACAAAACTTTTGATATCTCTTGAAGTATAGGCAGGAATGTTATGCTGTATGGGAAAACAACAGTTAGAATTTTACGTATTTATTTATTCAGATATTATATGGTAAAAACGCATATTAGTATTTTTCTGATATATATATATATATATATTCCGCGATAAGAGGTAGCCAGTATCGCCCTTCAAGCCCCCATCTATTTCTGTGCAAGAAATTACATCGATCTTTTGCTAGGTTATGACGTTGCATTGTTACGCCAATCTGTTGCTCGGTAGCGACGTTGCATTGTTATTTCGTTTGGGTATTTTTTCATTTTCTAATAAAAATATCATTGAGGGAATGAGATATTTCCTCGGGATAAAAAGTAGCCTGTGTCTCTTCCCCGCCCTCCAACTATCTCTGAGCAAAAACGTCGATTCGTTGCTCCGTTGTGACGTGAAAGAAGGACACACAAATAAACAAACACACTTTCGTATTTATATGATAGTTAGGATAAAGAATGGAAAATAATTTACATAGCGTGAAGTAATTATGGGTGTAGGAAAACCACGTGGTAAAGGTGTACCGATAGGAAGTGTTGAATTTGGCCAATGTGTTTTTGTTTGTAAAATGGCTCCCATAGATTCAGTGGATAGGAAATGACAGGCAGTTACGCATAACGTGGAGGTAAATTATATATATATATATATATATATATATATATAAGCGTTTGTGTGTGTGTGTTCGTGTGGTGAAATTAATAAGTAGAGTTCAGAGATTTTTGGAACCTGGAAATTTTAAGGAAACCAGGCAAGACAAACCTTTTTCATGATATCGATAATATCGATATAAATAAGAAATGGAAAATGTTTCGCCAGTTTTGAAAATAAAAAAATTGCTTTCATAGGTGAACTATTGTGTCAAATTTTAGGCGTGGAGCTCAAAAAGGTGCTAAACGCTTCACGAAAGATTCGGACCCCCGGAAACAGACGCTCACTGTTTCCTCCTTGCGTTGTAATTTGCGGTTCTCTAATAGCAAAAAATGCAAGAGGTAGCAAGGATATAGGAAACAATTGGGTTTGAAGTCGCTAACCCCAAAATACTTATGTACTAGTTCACAATGCACAATATAATGGATATTTTTCTGCAAACAAAAGGACATAACTTCTATGAAATAATGGAAACTCAGTTATAAAAGAGCGTATAGTAATAAGACAATATTTTGGTTGTTTCTTACCTACATCAGGAACTATCGCCGAAACAGGCTCAACGTACTTGTTGGCAAATTTCAGGTCAGCCCAGCTGGTCACAGACTTAGCCTGGGGAAAACAATTTCGTTATTTATAATGTGTTCAGAGATTTAAGATTAAGTGTAAGCTTACAAACTTAAACATTTAAAAGTGGCAGTTTATTTGTTATGGAGGCTGAGTGGTTAGACAATTCGCCTTCTACCAAGGCGAACCAGGTTCAATGCCCGGCCAGTTACTCCAGATTTTCGCAAGTGGGAATCGTACAGGAAAATGACACTGGTCAGTGGGCTTTGTCGGGGATCTCCCGTTTCCCTCACCCTTGCATATCAGCGATGCTTCATTCTCACCCCATCTCACCCTCATCGGTTGTCAAGACCTCGATGTTAAGAGCCGCCCTAATCTGTCAACTCAACATTCGTTATGGAGAGTAGCAACATATCTCCACGTGAGCTTAGTTGTCGAGGACGCTGAGAACTTGTCTCCTAACAATAAGGTTTTGTGATAGTGAAATCCGGACGTCTTTTTTCTTTTCTAAAAGTAGATCAAGATAAGTTTTCCATGTAAACTATCCTCCATTCAACAGAAAAAAAAATTGATTGAGAATTTCCTGGTCTTTACTCTTGATGCTTATTTTGATTCAATGTATCGTTAAGCCAAATCTGAGCAAAGTAAAACAATAAAGCATATTTGTTTATTTTGTATTTATTATTCTCTTTTGCTCTTCCTGGTTATAAACTTTAATGCATATCAATATTACTCATTTTATCGTATATTAAAATATCGCTATTTACGAGATAGCCACTTTAATTAGTCTAATTACACTTAACTACGCGTGGAAATATTTGAAGGGAAAATTTCAAAAATATAAGTAAGTACAAATTCTCTGGTGACAAGCATAGAACACAATGAACCCATTTATTGCGAGAGTAGATATTAGATGTTAAATCTGAGTATTCAATGAAGAATACTTATTATGAGATAACGAAAAATACCTTAGGTCATTACATAGTTAAATTTTGGTTTCCTTTTACAGGTTGCCTATTATTTTTATTTTCTGTTTGGCCTCCTGTCAATTTTTATCATGTTATTACTCTCCGTTCTTGAAGTTTTAATGACTGCTAGGATCTCTATTGCTTACTAGCTATTTGTCATCTTGTTCTGTCATTATCGTTTGTTTCTGGTGTCCTTTCCCGTTTATTTTTCTTACTTGTGTTTGGCAATGGACACACCCATTAAAAATATCAACGTAAGTAGGAAGCTAAAAATAAAAGGCATTTCCAAAACAGTAGAAAAAAATCTAATTCCTAAATAAGTTAAATGTTGTCGCAGAAAACTAAGTAAATAAATTCTGTTTTATATTCACTCGTTGCCACCGTTGAATACTTTCCCTTCTTTAATTAAAGCGTGTATCATCTAAATTAGCGTTATCTTTTTCTTTTTACTTGGCTGAACTACATAATGTGTTCAAAAATGTGACCTCCATAGATAACCTACGTGTAATTGATTTCAGAGTATTAATTCCAGAAAGTAATTTACTTAATACTATAATTTAATATCAAACACGTACAAAATTATAACTACTATGTCGTAAAGTATTTTCGTGCTACCACCTCAAACATGACTTAAAAATATAGATTTTAAGTATAATCTCATTTAAATAGAATTATAAAATGATAAATTATTAAGTTACAACTAAAACCTAAGTTCCATATATGTGATTATCCTATACCTATCATTATATTTTAATTATAGAGTGAACAAAAATTTAAAAATATTAAACTAACTGTAATATAATCAGTAAACAACAGATGATTGTGTTCATATTAATTAAATATTTCGTAAAAACTAAAATGTAACTTATACCTGTAATACCGCCAAGAGCAGAGGCAGTGCCTGGAGAACCTTCATTGTGTCTGAGTGGCGACCAAATGCTCTCTAGGTTTCTTATAGTATCGAAAAGTTTTGTCAAGTGGCAGCCGAAGTTCACTGAATATCTTATCATGTTTTCAAATTATCGATAGCGATTAATTTCCACATAATTGTTTATTTAATAGGAAGGAAAAAATCGAATATTATATTTGCGCGTACACATTTCTGAAGACAACGGATGTTTTTCATAAAGCACATCACATAGTGATTTTTTTTATTCTATTGGTTCCCTGTGACGCTATATTTTACAGGAAAAATCAGCAATAAAGGGCTTTGGCTGACTGGCTTCTGGTGCAAAATGTTTTGGTAGTTGCGTTTAGAAAAATAAATGTTCTTTTGGTAGAGTTGGTGTTTGACAGAATATGTGGCATGTAAGTTTGGAAACTGTAGCAAAGCATTCGTCAGGCGACATAACTTGCAGAGCATGCAAAAACTTGCGAGACTGTAGGACCTTCATCTGATAAATCTGTCGTGTATAGTCTCCTTCACCGCAGTGTACGAGTGTACTTCCCACAAAACCAAGGGTTCAGGAGCAACAAGCCCCCCGCGGTCACTCCAAAACTCTCCAGCTGTCAGTGCGCTAGGGCAAAGTCTATTTCAACACATGGTGCAGCGCGGCTGGCCGTGTGCGCAAGCTCAGATTACGACTGTACGTGTCTCTCGTTTACTTCAGTAATGTGACTCGTAAACACTTCTTTAAGTACGCCTTTGTCTTAATATTTTTTTATGTATCTACCAGTCTCGCCTGCAAAATGGGATATAACTGGCTCTTTGTGTGTGTGTTTGGCGTATGAGTAAGTGGAGGATGTACAAATTTTTTTCTTGTGTCTTATTTTCACAGCAATGAAAAGTATCTTTGTTTTTGCCATAATTAATAAAAAAGTTCACATTTGATTTTTATACAAACAAAAAACAAAATTAGAGTTCGAGCCATAATTTATTTACAAACATTTTTACATATTATTAATTTTCTATCATTTTAAATAGATTTACATGACTCTAAAATCGCATGGCCTCCGTAATGCACTAGCTGCAATATGCTCTAATTTTTTTTCACACTAATGAAGTCTTTCCCAATATGTCTCGACGAGGTTGAAGGTTGGTGAATGAGAGATTTATGCGCGTTCTTCGCTGGAATTCGTTTTGTGGTATAAATCTGCATGGTGGACTAGCATCTCAGGAATGAAACTGTTTTTTTAGTTCACGTTATTTGTAAAGAGTGAACACTATTGACACCTGCTGGGTTAGAGGGCGCAAATATACATGCACACGATTCCATGCCACTTTTAACTCGGGTAAAGTCACGTAGCAGTGTGTTTTGACTGTGGAATGGGTGGACAGGGGTGTTTTACCGCTGATCAGATGTATTCTAATGGTGCGAGCGCACACTAATTTATAATAATACAGTGATTTTGTATGCCGAAGTTAACAGTTTGGTATGATTTTGTACTTGTGGTGAGTTAACCTTTACGCTAGCGTCTTCTTACGGTATATCATTTTTTCCCCAAAATATTTCTACACATGCATTATTTGAATTTATAAAGAGTTTTATATCCGGACAGTGGGAGCTAGAAATATCGTTGCACTTGGAGTAACCATACGGATATTTTTTTCTCTCTTCCTAAATTTCCTAACATACCGATTTTAAACTTGGAGAAAATATTTTTTAACGATGAGCGGGTATGCCTTCGGTGAAGGGGAATGCATGGGATCCTTCATTGTGCATATCGCATAGCGCGGGGATTGTGAAATGGTTTTAACACTGTTTTTGTGTTTGTCTAGCCATGACTACTTTATAGAAAGTAGCATAACACATCCGTACACGACACATAATTTTTTACAACATTAATTTAAAACAAATATTTTGCTGAGGGGAAGGGGCACTCAGTGATTGATTTTTCGTTAATATTTACCCTGAAACACTTACTTTGTAAGCTTCCTTCCAGTGACGCATATTTCTAGTATAACGTTTTACATTATTTTCGATATCTTCCCTTTCGATTCGAATACCTTCCTTTCGTTGAATGGGGTCGGTTTTGCAAAGCTGCGTTCAAGCTATACATTAAATTTTATTAATGGCATGATATGTGTAGAGCCCACAATGATGTATTACCCCAGTCAAGCTAAAAATCTGGAATCATATTTCAAATACCCACTCTCGTCGTGGAGTATAGGTATATAGACAGTGATGGTGTGCAGTTTTGGCCTCTACGAAACCACTGTAATTAAACCAACCCAGACCCTTCCACGATTATTGGGCGCGATGGTCGCTGGCACGATGGTGGACGCTAATCCTGAACCATTGGTTTTGTGGGAAGTACACTCGTACGCTGCGGTGAATGAGACTGTATGAGACGGATTTATCAGATGAAGGTCATACAGCCTCGCAAGTATTTGCATGCTCTGCAAGGTACGTCGCCTGGCGAATGCTATGCTACACTTTCCATACTTATATGCTACAGCTTCTACACTTATATACCACTCGACCATCCATACTTTTAGTGTTTTCGAGCATATTTGGTGAATGCAACGAAATGTTACAGTAATGGCATGGATATTGAGGTAACACCATTGCAAATTAGATCGATGGTAAATATATAAATTAAAACCAAAACAACGTTCTAGTACTGTATTTTAAGAGGTTACATATTCCTCCAGAGACTAGCTGACCAGAACCGATACTCCAAATTTTAGGAGATTTTTAATTTTGCGGGAAAATATATGCGTATTACGTGCAGGCTTGATCATATCCTGTGACATGATGTAATTAAATATCTGAACTTACCAGTCAGTATGCTAAAAGACAAGGGGTGGAAGAGCGGCTTGTCACCTCTGGAAACTGTGCCGCCACTGTTTCTCATCATTGCCAAAGCTCAGAGCGGAGATAGTTTACGCTCTGTGAGCTGCCCTTGACCACCCAATGAATATCTCATTTAAATACAGTGGGTTAGGAAAGGCTAGCATTTTCCACATACTGCCACATAACAATTTGTATTTGCGGCAGTTGCCCACCACAGCTGCAATAAGTCTCCCACCGAGTTACTCCGG